>JAODAL010020625.1:0-68950 GCA_025379985.1 Phyllomedusa bahiana | reverse complement strand
CTTGGGCCTACTTAAATAAAACTGAACTACAGAGTTAAATGCTATGAAGAGAATATTTCTTGAAGTGACTCCAACTGTTCGGCTAACATCTGTCAATTATATTTAAGCTTGAATTCATTGTAGGGTGATAATGTGCCTGAAGGACAAAGCATCCTTGTCTCAGTTGTGCATGTTCAGTTCAGGTTTTCTGAATCATAAGATTTGTATCCTCACACAACCTCTACTTTTTAACATATGAATGGTAAAATAATCTCATTTTGTCTTATTGCCACTTTGTAGGAGGTTGGAAAAAACGATTGTGTTCAGAAAGAGACAGAGGAGCAATCAGTGTTTCATTTTAACTCTCTTCCCACACGTGACATAAATGTTTCCAGTTGGGCTTAGCAATGACTCGGATGTAACACTTCGATGCCACATTCATTATGACCACAGCATCTAATTAAATGAGGGTTGCCACCTTTCATCTCTTAGTTATCCTGCCCATGACATGATAGTGATATTCCGAATAGTTGGGATGGCAACAGTGGGTCTAATTAGGGCTCTCAGGCATGGCATTATACTCTTGATAGTACTTGATAGTATGACCCCTAGTGTTCAAACCCCCTAGGGGACTAAAATAATTAAAAAAAAACTACAAAATAAAAAGTTTTAAATATAAAAAGTAAAAAATATTAATAATAATTCAGGACACACCCATTTCCTTTATTAAATAAAAATCAAATAATGAAATATAAAATAATTGGTTTATATAAAAGTCTGACCTATTAAAATCTAACTTTTTTATCCTAAGTGGTCACGCTGGAAAAAAACCTCATAAAACGTGTATCCCATAATGGTACCATTAAATAGTACAGAACACAGTACAAAAAACAAGCCCTCACACAGTTTCTTCGACAAAAATATAAAAAAAAACATTGATCACAGAAAATGGCTTTGTGAAGATTATTGTTTTTTTTTTAATAAAATTGGTATCACTGGAATTATACTAATTAACAGATATTGGTCATTAAATGGTACAATTACAAATTTTAATGTATTTCATAAAAACAAGTCTTGATATGGCTATAAAAAAATTGTTATGACTCTTGGAATGTGAGGAAGAAAAAATAAATGGGGTTGCTAGAAATCACCACCTTAGGAAGTAATCTACTAATCTACTATTCTGATAAAGTAGTCATTTTGTATCAGATTTCTTAAAGGGGATTTGCCGAGAGATAGATTCTTACCCCTCTCTTGTTAGCACAGGCAGAATGTCAACAAATCACGCTGAGTCATGAAGCTGCAGGGGAGAGAGGGAGGGGGAGTGAGGAGTGAGGAATCCAAGGGAGCATCTCAAAACTTAAGTGAAATAATAAACAGTACAACGGTGGATTGTCAATACAGCAAGACAGCCTCAGACTGCACTGTCAGGAGCCTTATCTGCTAAGATGCTAATGTAATGTAAACAAATCACGGAGCTGAAAGAGAGAGAGACACACACAGCGGAGAGCACAGAGCTGCAAAAGGGATCTTGTGACATATACACTGAAATAAAAAAACTATAACTTGTGGATTTTATATACAAAAGAGATCACCTATTCTACACAGCAGCTTGAAAGCTTCTTCATGTTCCCTGTCATCAGATAAAGCAGGTATCTAATCACACTACAACTAGTTTATTCTGTATACAAAAGAAAACATATTGCTACCCGGTGCCTTAAAAACTTCTGCAGCTCAGTCTCATCAGATAAGAAGCTCTCTCTGCGCAAGCCCGTCCAGCTCTTGTCAGGCCGTATCTAATAGACTCTTTGAAGTAACCAAGGGCATGTAAGGAAGGCTGTAGCTCTCTCAGACTGCAATTTTTGTAATCACATATATTTAGAAAAGTGATTAAAAACCCATTTTGGAGGATCCCACGTCAACATTACATCGTGGCAGAACCCCTTTAAGTATGTCTGAGCTACTTTACTGTGGCAAATTCCCGAAAAGTACAGCCCTGTACACTGGAAGCCTCACCCTATAGACCCTATATTACCCTACTCAAAGTAGTACCTACGACACCTCCGAACGTATATATACAAAGTAGCTATTTACAAATACAAATAATAGCCTGTGCTAAACAAGGCATTCAAGTTCCCATAGATACCAAAAATAGCCATTGTTAAACCAGGTGTTCAAGTTCCCAACTTGAACGCCTGGTTTAACATAACCCTGGTATTTTCTGAGGGACACTATAGGGGTTTTAGTAGGGTCAGGAGAGCACCCTGATGCTCCTCCAATTTTCTTTCCCTCTGAAGCCATATTGTGATGTGGGAATGCTGGATGTATAGGATCTGGAAGACCACCAAAGATCGAGAGGAGGCTATGAACCATAAGTGACCTTGATAGAGGCATCTTGTATCAGTATGGTGTACGGTATCTAGGAACCTCCCTCATATCTACCCTGATTGGTGAGTTAGACCAGCATCCACTGATAGTTTTGTGTCAAACTGGATTTAAGGATAATATATTTTTAAAATTGAATTAAATAAAGGCTACTTTACTGTGGCATATCAAAAAGCTCTGTGTAAACATTCCTCAAAAAGCATTCAAAAAGTGTAAGAGAACCTGTCACACACAGTAGGTTATGCCACCCTTGTTGAGAACAGTACAAGCTAGTGTCAGACCTGCTGTTTCTAGTGCTGTGTCCCTTATTCTGAAAGATGCAGGAGTTTTAGAGTATTTAATGCTCAAAACTGCAGTTTTCAGACAGAAAAGAGTCATGAAAAGAGTCAGTTTAATTCATGCCCCGCCCACCTGAGACTAGCCCCGCCCACATCACAACTGATTAACCTATTAGGCAATGTTCACACGGCTTATTTGGGCGCGGATTGGAGCCGTACTGCGCGCCGGATTTGCGCTGCAATACGGCTCCAAAACGTCCCAGTAACTACGGTAATCCACAGTTCTCATAGAGAACTATGGATTCCGTCTCTCCTGCCCGCCGGCGAATCCGCCGGGCGGGGAGAAAGTGACATGTCAATTATTTATGGCGCGTACGCGCCGTAGAAAATGACAGTCTATGGGGCCGGCGAGCGGCCGGCCCCCCGCCCCGCTGCAAGGCTGCCGGCGTAACTGCGGGGCGAAATCCGTCCCCGCAATAAGCCGGCAATAAGCCGGGGCCTTACTTTGAATAGGTAGAACATGAGAATATCTGCCAGGTGGGCGTGGCTAGCCTTGGATGGGCAGGGCCAACACCTGCTCATGAATAAGCTGGACTTTTCTGGCTGCAAACTGCCAGATTTGAGCATTAAATACTCTGAAACTATTGTATCTTACAAAATAAGGGACACAGCGCTGGGAACAACATGTCTGTCACTAGCTTGTAAGGGGAGAATAATCTATGGGACAGGTTCTCGTTAAAGACCGGGATCAGAAAAATATTCTATCCTGACACAAACACAAATTCTTCAGATTGTCAAAAGCCTGTACTGAAAAAATTAATATCATTATATGTAAGTGTGAATTTTCACGCCCTGGCCCATATTCACATTCCTTTCCCCAGTGCATCAATGAGTGTATGATTTTGATGTGATTACAGGCCGTACTTTGGGCGCATTACAGCGCCATGTGAACATACTCTAACCGTTACACAGATATTAGCATGAAAAATAGATGTAGAGATATGGTCATTTTAATGTATACTAGTAGTGTTGAGCGACTACGTTGGCCATCGACATCGGTCGATGGTCGATAGTCGACCATCATCGACAAGATATTCGATGGTCGATGATAGATTATGATCGATGACCATTAAAGTCTATGGGAGAGCAACAACACCTTCATTCTTACACCCAAACAGGGCTGGAGAAGCTGGAATTAACATCCACAACAGTCAAATGGATACGTGCTACATCTTAGGCAACACACTTAGGTTATAAAAGCCACAGAAAAAAAGTCACAGACCATTCACTATCCCTGTCTTGTACCACAGCCTGACCCTTAAACCTGCATGACCCACAAATTAAAAAGTGCCAGAAGGCAGTATGATTTGAACCATCATTTTACTTGAACTGGACATTGAATATCCCTGTCCTGGAACGCAGCATGAGCCCCAAACCTGCATGACCCCCAGATTTAAAAAGTGCCGGAAAAAGGAGTCTTTGAACCACCATTTTAGTTTCACTGGACATTGACTATACCTGTCCTGGGCCACAGCATGAGCCCCAAACCTGCATGACCCCAGATTAAAAATTGCCGGAAAAAGGAGTCTTTCAACCACCATTTTAGTTTCACTGGAACTTGACTATACCTGTCCTGGGCCACAGCATGAGCCCCAAACCTGCATGACCCCAGATTAAAAAGTGCCGGAAAAAGGAGTCTTTCAACCACCATTTTAGTTTCACTGGACATTGACTATACCTGTCCTGGAACGCAGCATGAGCCCCAAACCTGCATGACCCCCAGATTTAAAAAGTGCCGGAAAAAGGAGTCTTTCAACCACCATTTTAGTTTCACTGGACATTGACTATACCTGTCCTGGGCCACAGCATGAGCCCCAAACCTGCATGACCCCAGATTAAAAATGGCCAGAAAAAGGTGTATTTAAACCACCAATTTAGTTTCACGGGATATTGACTATCCCTTTCCTGGGCCAAAGCATATCCCCAAAAACCTGCATGACCCCAGTTTAAAAAGGGCCGGGAAAAAGGGAGTCTTTCAACCACCATTTTAGTGTCCGGACATGACTATACGTCCGGAACCAGCATGACCCCAAACCTGCATGACCCCCACATTTAAAAAGTCCCGGGAAAAAGAGTTTTTGAAAACCCCATTTTAGTTAAAAGGGGACATTGACAAACCCTGCCCCGGCCAAGCATGACCCCAAAACCTCATGACCCCGATTAAAAATTGCGGGGAAAAAGGAGTCTTTGAACCACCATTTTAGTTTCACGGCAGACTAAACCTGCCTGGGACACAGCATGACCCCCAAACCTGCATACCCCAGATTAAAAAGTGCGAAAAGGGATCTTTCAACCCCCCTTTTTTATTTTTCACGGGACATTGACTATACCTGCCGGGGCCCAGCAACCCCAAACCTGCTTTACCCCAGTTTAAAAAAAGTCCCGGGAAAAAGGAGTTTTTAAACCCACCATTTAGTTTCACTGGCATATACTGCCCCCTGTCCGGGGTACACTTCCCCCTCCGTTAAGTGGGACCAATTGAGCTTCACTTGGAAAACTGTGGTTAATGCCCCTTTTCCACCCGGGCCCTTTTTTTTGGGCATTCTTTTCTCATTTTACCCCACGTGCGGGAAAAATTTCCTCTGTACTTTTTCTCTGTCCGGCCCCATACTCCAGCCCCCTTTTTAAAAAAACCTACATCTGTAAAGTTTTCCTGTCCCTCCCTTGACAATTCAGGGGAATTTTTTTTTCCCAGCTATTTGTACATGCAAATTTTTTAGTTTTTTAAATTTCTAGAAACATATTTTTAAAATAGGATGGAATCCCACCATTCTTGTTTCCTTTTTTAATTGTATTAAATGGGTGTCTAAATACAGGGATTTAGCTATGAAAAAGACTTGCTAAAACAAGTCCTTTTTACAATATTGTCCATAACATGTCCTACCTTTTCCCTTTTTTCTGACAGCACCACACCCTTGACCCACTCTTGACTTTGTGAAGAACAAATGTATTTAAAAACAACATTTTTTTTTAATTTTGGCCCGTAGTAAGCTGCATGTCACAGCAAAATCCCCCCAAAAATTTCTTTCGCATACCCTTGACCATTTTGGAAAATTTGTGAAGAACAAAGTCTGTTAGAAACAAATTTTTTTAAATAGCCCCTTAGTATAGCTCCTTCACAGCAAAATGCCCCCAAAAATTAAAAATCATGACCCTTGAGCTACTTTGACAATTGGAAGAACAAATTCGTTAGAAAAAACTTTTTTTTAAATGACCGTAGTATTGCGCATTTTAAAGCACATGACCCAAAAAAATTATAAAAATACTTCTCAACCCCTGTTAAAAATTGTGAGGGAGAAATCCACTTTGAAGCTACATTTCTGTTTCCCCAAAGGGCCCTGATTATTGCTGTATCTCACAGCCCATACCAAAAAAAAATTAAAAAAAAACTTCTCACCACTATTAAAAATTGTGAGGGAGAAATGCCACTTAAAAGCCACATTTCTGTTTCCCAAAGGGCCATGATTTTTGCTGTATCCACAGCAACATACCCCAAAAAATTATAAATATACTTCCACCACTATTAAAAATTTTTGAGGGAGAAAGCCACTAAAAAAACCACATTCGTTTTCCAAAAACCAAAATTTTAAACTGTACTCAACAAAATGACCCCAAAACCTTACAATGCGAAAACTTTTAAAGATAAAGGGGGTAAATGGAATACGGGGGTGTCAGAAAAACCTTTCTTCTTTTTCAGTCTCCTCACAGCAAAACCCGCAAAATGAACTGTTGGAAAAGAGAATAAAAATTTCAGTAAGAAATGTCATTTTAAAAAAAAATTTTTTAAGAGGACCATTTCTGTTGAAGAGAATGTGAAGAGACCACAACTAATCGGACCCCGGCAATTGGGCCCAACATCACAGAATCCATGCCTGATTTATCTGATGAAAAATCAAACGATCACATTATCGTGGGGGGCCCGGGAAAGCTTTGTCTGAATGACCCTCCACGGCTGAAGGTCCCCCCAATATACGCTGGCTGCGGGGCAGGACAAAACCTCTAGGCGTTGCAGCGGCTCGGGGGCCCTTCGCCCATTTTGGATACCCAGAAGTCTATTGGGGCCGGAAAACAAACAAAAACATCGGTGTTTTGACCAGATAGTCGTTTCACCATGATCTTAAAAGCCCGGTCTCTGTGTTTGGATTTTGCCCTATTTCATCGTTTGGGAGGTGTAAATAAAGATTGCCAGAGGGCACCCATTGGCTTTTGCCACCTTGCCTGCTGCTGCCGCACGGGTACTTGGCACTCTACCTGGGCACGCGCTGATGGTTCCACCGTGACTTTGGGAACGTGAAAACCACGCAACAGATGTTTCCAGTTTATCAACAGCAAGGTCTCCCTTTTTGATTTACCTCTATTTGATGGGGGGAAGAAAATCGAGTTTTGTTTTGTACCAGGGACCAGGGGTGGCCACCCAGTAACTTTTTTTCATTTTGATGGGCCCTTTAAAAAGAGGATCATGTTGGGGGAAAAGGGGCACCAAACCTCATGTAGAGATGACCTTATTTCCCAAGCCTCTGGGTCGAGGGGCACTAGCAAACTGACTTTCCCATCCCTCCTCCGCCCAAAATTTGAGCCAACCTTTTCCAAGGGAGGGACGCGGTAACGCGGTGCTATTAAACCTCCTCCTCCTCCCCCCCCGCTTCCTCTGGCACCGCTTTAACACAGCCCCGACTTGCCCCGAATATGCACCCGAACGATCCCCACCTTTACTAGCCCTGACCCCGAACCACTGCCCAATAAGACCGATTTAAATTGTGAAAAATGCGGGGGCCTTGTGGATTTGACGGAGAGAAAGGGTCTGGTTTCCCCATCTGTCCCTCTCCTCCTCCCGTGGCGGGGACTGTTGTTTCGAGTTCCAATATCGTTCCAGAACTAAATCACCACAATGCTCTTTCTAAACAAGGGTTTGCCCCCCACGGGACCATTTTGGGGGTTTCCCTTCAAAACGGCCAAAGGATGGGCAGAGCTCTTTCCCTCCCCTCACTCTGGGTGCTAAAACACCCCGAGGAAACGAAACCGCTGCTTGTCGGGCCATTTTCCCATTTCGTACCGAAAATGGGCATTGCGCTGCTGCCAAAAACCTGGAGCATGTGGAGGGGGAATTTCCAGCATTTTTCCCACTAAACCCAAGGGAAAACTTTTTTACGGGAGGCCGATCTGACGCCTGCAAGGGCAGCCATTGGGACAAGCAGGGTGCGAAGGGGCCCGGAAAAGTGCGAACTTAGATTTCGACCCTTTCCCCCTCACGGGCCCAGCCCCGCCCCGGGGTAGCCTTTTAAAAAATTTCGGGAACGAAAAGGTTCCTGACATGTGCCAGGAAAGGGGATGTGCCCAGCCTCCCCAAAAAATTTCCTTAAAAGGGCGGCCAGCAGATTTTCGCCCTTTAAACGCACACCACCTTCCGGGCAAAAAGGTTTTCTTGCACCCACCCAAAGCGTGGGTCTCGTTGCGGAAGCCGTCCACAGGCCCCTGCCCCTGGGGTGTGGGACGGTTCCAAAACAGATTAATTTAAACAGGGCCTGGTGTCCCTGGGCACGGGGGATGCCACCAGGGGACCTTGGGGGAAAAAAAACCCTCCCCCATCCCTGGGGTTTTTGGAAGACTTGCCCCCGAGCCTGAGAGCCACCGTCAAAACCCCCCCCCGAGACATCCACCCAGCTCACCCAGTGAAACTGTCACAGAGATATAGCGGGGCCCTTGGGCCCTGTTACCCATTTCCCTGTGGTTTGGTGGTTTAGATTGGGCTTTTTTCCCCCCACAATGCAAACAACCCGCTTGAAATTTTTTGATGACATGTGGGTGCCAGGGGAGGGACGGGGTTTTTTGGGGAAAGAAATGCCTGCTTTTGGCATCTGGTATTGGGGGCAGGCAAGGGGCCCTGACTGGCGGGAAACCCAAACTGTTTTTCCATCAGAAAGGGAAAAGGGAACATTTCCAAGGCAAAAGCCCCGGCAATGGCCCACATTCAGGCTTTGGCTTTTTGGGGTGGTTTTTTGGGGTTTAAAATGTTTTCTTTTGCTCCAAAACCTGGAAGACGAAGGCTTTGGGTGCAAACTGGGCCCCTGTAACGGCAAAGCAGGTCATCCAAAAAATGGTTTGGGAAGGAGAAGGGGAGGAAAGGGGCTCTGGTGGGGCTGGGGTTCTCGGCCCACGGGGGAGGGTGAAGCGGAGGGGATCCCTGAAATTTTGACTCTGAGAGACATGGGGACTGAGGGAAAGCATGGTGGTGGGGGAGGGGGGAGGAGGAGGGGAAACAGAGGGTGTGACAGTGGGTTTTGGAAGCCCCCGGGGTCAGTCTAAACCTTTTTTTGGCCAAGTGTTTTCCCCCCATTTCAACCATTCATGTCGCTGCATGTGACTAACATGTTGGGGGTGGTTAAACCCCCTAATTTTCTTGCCTCTACCCTTTTCGTTTTTGGGAAAAGGGGGCATATGACATCGCTGGGGGAATCAGAGGCCCTTTCCCCAAAGAACCCCGGCTTCAGAGGTCCTTTGGAAACCTTTTTTACGGGGAAAGTGAGGAAACGGGGTTTTCGCTTACCGTGGCTGGTGGAAAACTATCAGCGGACCCCCTGCGACCACCCTCTCCCTTTTTGGGGGAAACCCCCGTACTGACACTACCCCATCGTCCCCTTTCCCCTTGTCCCGGATGAAGCGCTCGCAAAAAAAATTCCCGCTGAAAGACCACGTTGGTCCGCAATGTCGTCATCATCATCATCACAACACAGGGGACTTTGGGCGGGCCTGACATTCGCAACCAAAGGGGCTGCGGCTACAAAAACAAAGGGATGCAAGGCGTTGCCGACCCCCCGGAAATTTTTTTCGAAATTTACCGGCTTCCCCTTTTCCTCCTCTGATGGCAACATAACTGGGCGTTTAGAAACAGAGAAAATCAACCTTTTGGGCCCCCTTAATCTTTTTAAAATTTCCCTTTTGACCCCCCAAACCCCATTTTTTTCCCTCAAAGAGGTCTTCAGAAAATGGATTATCCACAGGGGTGGGTACAGAGTTGACTTTTGGGGCTGCTTTATGTTGGACGATGCTGAAGCGTTGACGACTTTTGGGGGCCCGTGACTGGGAGACGGAATAAGACTGCGGAGCGGGTTGCTTTAACCACTAAAGGGAAAAGATTTATGCTGTCGTTACTAAATTCACAGGCCCTGACCCAGCATGACAGCCTATTTTCCGCAACTGAATCCGCGGCATGCTGTTGTCGCCAGCACTGGAAGGAGCCCTTCTCCCACCTCACCCCCAGTCCCCCCCCCCCCCCCCCCCCCCCCTTTTGCCGCCTACCACCTGAATTTCGCTCCATGTTCAGAAATATAAAAATTTGAAAGGGATGGGGAAAAGTTTTTGGAAAGTCTCTTGTTAAAAGACGGGAAACAAGCTTTCTAAATCCCTCAAATCAAAACAAAATTGCTGATTCAAATTAACTGCAAATAATCATCAACAAAGTTTACTGACCAAAATGAAAAAAAACCTGTCTGAAATGTAACGGATATTAAAAGGTATTTTTGCACCTTTTAATTCACCCGTGGTGACTACAAAAAGCTTATTAAATTAACTGCAAAGTAGATCATCAAAAAAAGCTGGCCTGCGCCCGGAAAAAAAAAACTATCTTAATGTATTCGGGTAATAAAAGGTATTTTTTGCACCATCAATTCACCGTGGGGGACACAAAATGCTGTATTCAAATTTTAAATGCAAAGTAATCTAAACAAACTGGCCTCGCCAAAAAGGAAAAAAAAACTATCTTTAATGTATTCGGATAATAAAAGGTATTTTTTTGGCACCAAACCAATTAAACCTTGGTAACTAAAAAATTTGCTGGTTTCCAATTTAAAAAAACTGCAAGGTGGCTCTACCCAAAAAAAATTTTTTTTTTGGGACGGGGCCCCAAAGTGAAAAAACACGTATCTGTAATGTTTTGGGGATAATAAAAGGTTTTTTTTTTGGCACCTATAAATTCCCACCTGGGGTAAACAAAACAAAATTGCTGTTTTAAATTTTTTAACTGAAAGAAAGATCTACCCAACAAAGCTGCCCCTCCCCAAAAAGTGAAAAAACACGTATCTGAAATGAAATTCGGATAATAAAAGATTTTTTTGGCACCTTTAAAATTCACCTTTTGGTGACTACAAAATTGCGTTTTCATTTTTAAAAGGGGTCAAGGTGCCCAATGAACAAAGCTGTAGTGCGCAAAAGTAAAAAACATGTATCTTTTAATTTGTATTCGGAAAATTAAAATTTTATTTTTGGCACCTTTCAATTCACCTGGGTACTACAAAATTGCTGATTCACTTTTAAAAGTGAAAGGGTTTTCCTAAATTAAACCCAAAGCTGTAGTGGGGGAAAATGTAAAAAAAAAAAACGGTATCTGTAATGTATTGGGATAATAAAAGGTTTTTTTGGCACCTTAAATTCACCTGTGGGGGACTACAAAATTGCGGTATTCACATTTAAGTGCAAGGTGCCTAAATTAACCCAAAGCTGAAATTGCGCCAAAGTGAAAAAACACGTATCTGAAAAGTATTCGGTAAAAAAAAGGTTTTTTTGGGGCACCTTTAAATTCACCGGGGGTGACTACAAAATTCCCGTATTCACTTTTTACTTGAAAGGGGCCCCTAAATTTAAACAAAGCTGTATTCCCGAAAAAGGGTAAAAAAACACATATTTTTATTGTTTTCGGATAATAAAAGGTTTTTTTTGGCACCTATCAACCTGTGCTGCCCTAAAAATTTGCGGGTTTTCAAATTTTTAACTGCAAGGTGGCTATATCAACAAAGCTGGAATGGGCAAAATTGAAAAATGAAAACCCTATCTGAAATGTATCTGTTTAAAAAAAGTGGAGTTTTGCACCTAACATAAAAAACCTGCATTTTCTAAAAAATGTGTATCCTAATAAAAATTCAGGCGCCCAATATCCCGGAAAAATTTCAAAAAAGAAAACTGTTAATAAAAAAGCTATTGGGAATGTCTTTCACAAGTCTTGGGGAACTTTAAACCAAATTTCTTTATTAAAACTTGTCTGTGTTTGCCCCCAAAAAAAACCGGGGGGGGCCCCCCCCCTCCCTTCCCCCTGACTTTAAAAGCGGTAGATGCTCCTTTAAAATTCCCCTACCTAACTACAAAAAAAACTTCCAATCTCTGGGTCTAACAAAATTGGGAAGGGCACCAAACTAACAGTAAGCTTTTCCCCTGTGAAGAAATAAATAAATTTTGCTGAGCTGTTTGGGCACAGGCAACGCACGTCCTACTGCTATGAAACGCGAGAGACACTGATTTATGAACAGGAAGGGCTGGGTTTTATGTAAAACAGGTCATGTGATTTTTCCCGCCAAAACGCAACCATTCACATCCCCCGTCAAAGACGTTTACAAATCCCCATCTCACCCTGCTCAATTTTGTTTAAACTGAAATTTTTCCCGCTGCCAAAAAAACAGGAACCCCAAAATGGCGCTATATTAATAGATTGATGCACAGATTTTTTAAACCCAAAAATTTTCGCATGGGAACCCAAAAATTTTTGATCAAAATAAAAAACTGTGCCGATTTCAACTTTGTCGATAATAATCGCTCAACACTATATACTAGGAAATGTAGAGACAGATAAGTGACATTGCTGTCCGTGGTTAATTGTTAGGTGGTAATAACCTTGGTAATATAATAGTGATAACAATAGTGCATGCTGCAGATGTATGTTCACACAGCTGATTTAGGCACTGATTTTTCAGCATCCAAATCAGCTTCAAATCCTCATCTGAAACAGTGATAACTGTTCTGGTATGCAGCCATTTTCAGCTGAGGTTACTGAGACATGAGTTTTAGGCGCGTTTTTCGGCACGATTTTTGACACGGTTTTCTTTGCGGTTTTCATCCTGCCATTAAAATATTGGTGTTTTCCACCCCAAAGGTCAGTTTCCCAGTTAAAAAAATCTGCAGCATGTCAATGATATTTGTAAAATCTCATCAAAATGTAAGGTACTGTAATGTGCTGTCGAAAATGTGCATCAGTTATGATTCGTGTGCACTTACACTGTTTATTTCCACTGAAATGTCATGGCAGAGGAATTAAACACTCGCTGTAGAATACTTTAGAATCTTCCCATTAAAATGAAATTAAATCATGGACACATTTAGGAAAACATATACATTTATTTAGCAGTTGGGCTTTTCAGTCACTACTTAGTACATACAGTTTATGGTTACACTCTGTTTATTAAAACAATTTGTTATGAATATACTCATTAGCTTTTTAATGATAATTCATAAAGCCTGGATGATTTGCTTTTACTGGATATTAGATTTTAATTATAGATATTTTATTCTATTTAATAAAAAGAGAGCACATGATATAACATGGGGTATTTACGGATATATTAGAAATATAAACCACATAGCGAAGTAACAGATTGCTGCATGGTACGTGCATTATTACCAGTGATAAGAATTTGGATTAACAACCCAATTCCTTACCTGTCAACACAGAGTAGTGTGACCAGAGTCCATGAAGCAGCATGTAGAACCCCAACTGCTCTTTTATAGACACAAGGCACTCCATGTGATACTCTATGGTGCAACTTAAAGGGAACCTGTCACATAGGTTATGTCCCCCTTGCTGAGGGCATCACAAGCTAATGTCAGACCTGCTGTTTCCCAAGCGCTTGTCCCTTTCTGTAAGATGCAGGAGTTTCAGAGTATTTAATGCTCAAATCTTCAGTTTTCAGCTGTAAAAGAGTCAGTTTAATTCATGTTCTGCCCACCTGAGGCTAGCCCCGGCCACCTCACAACTGATTAACCTATTACTTTGAATAGGTAGAAACATGTGAATAACTGTCAGTGGGCGGGGCTCGCCTTTGGTGGGCGGGGTTATCACTTGCTCAATTAACCATAATATTATGAGCATAAATGCTTCAAACTACAGCATCTTACACATCGTCTGGTAACATCATGTCTGTCACTAGCTTGTGCTGTCCTCAGCAAGGGGGACAAAAACTATGTGACAGGTTCTCTTTAAAGCTTGTATAGAGCTGTTATATTCTCAATTGCATTGGCTCTAAGTGGTTTCTAAAACATAAAGGGGTTTTCCGCGAATAAGAAATGCTCATTAATCTGGAAAGTAGAGGAGAAAAAGCATACTTACCGCCTGGATGCCATCATTCCATTGCTGTGGCTGTCCCAGTTGATCCAGCATTAGGGTTTGGAAACATTCGTGTGTTTCCTGTGACAGGTACAGACAATCACAAGCCGCAATGTTCACATGCACGTCATGCTAGTCGACCTGTGAAGAAACTCACCATTCAAGTGAAAAGATTGAAAGTACAAATCACCTCCATGACACCAGGACGGCCACAGCAACAGAATGATGGCATCCAGGAGGTAAGTATTCTATTTCATCATGTCCAACAAACGAACAAGCATTTTCTTTTGTCAATTTCTATTGTCTATTCAAGTGCCATCAAAATAGTGAATGAGATTTTGTTGCATTTTTTTGTTTTTCTCTTTATAGACTAAAATAATTTTAAGTAATAGAATAATAATTTGTTTTTGTCATTACTTAATGGATACTTTTATTAATCCCTTATCACAAATCATACGCGCTATGTCCTTATGCAGATTCTTACCACAATAGTAAGTAATGGTAGTATTGATCCCAGCCTTTTGAGCCCTTAGATGGCGCAGACACAAGCACTGCAGCATCTAATGAGTTTAACAAAGTAACATTGCTCCTTTTGTAAGGAATAACAGTTGGTGGCTTTCAGCCTCTAGAACTAATTTATGTAGGGGGGGGGGGGGGGGTTCTGTTATATATGGTGCTTTTATCCGTTATCTATACATCATTGCTCCTAATGCAGCAGTTTTGACATTCTATCATTAGGTGAAATGGGTCTTTCTCATTCTGAATTTTAGTTATGCCCCTGGTGTCCTCTCAGTCTATCAGTATCTTGCAACGCAATCATTGCGTTTCAATAGGTTTCCGTGGTAGAAATATAAAAATAGGTCCCCTAGATATTGTCATGGAAAGGGCAACCCTTCAGGACACAAAAGTATCAACTGAAACCAACAAAGAGAGTTGTGTACCTCAGTCAGATTGGTTGGATATCATCAAGAATGACCCAGGTAAAAACATCAAACAATAGACAGAAGCTGTGAAAAGCAGAGAAATGGCCTACAGAGTATCCAAGGGTTGGAAATGACTTAATGGATAGAAGTAGAAGGAATTATCTTCAAATATTAAGGAGAATCTGATTCCTTATTGTTCAAAGCTATGTGGAATCTTAAGGGACCTATATGGAATCATATTCTGTTTTGCCATTTAGCTAAGTACCTTCTGCAAGCCTCACAGTTTGGAGAGATGGCTTCATCTGCACAGCACTCCCCCCCATCATGTCTAATGGGGATCCAACATACTGAGAACATGACCTGAGAACTTAAATAGAACCCTGTCTCTTAGTTTCCTGCCCCCTTGCTAAGGAGCAGAGAGACAAGCTAGTGTCGACCTGCAGTTTCCAGCGCTGTTGATCCCATAATTCTGTAAATTCTGTAAGTTTTCGTGTATTTAATGCTCAAATCTCGCCAGTATTTCAGCCAAGAACAGTCATTCGAAAAAGTCCTTCAAGAGTCAGTTTATTTCAACCCCGCCCACCTGATGCTATTACCGGCCCACCTCAACGACAAACCTATTAACTTTGAATAGGTAGAAACATGTTGAATAACTGTTTGTGGGCGTGAGCTATCCTTAGGAGTTCGGAGCTAACACCTACTTATGAATAAGATTTGAGGGGTAAAAGCACTAAAACGCTGGCATCTTACAGAATAAGGGACACGTGCTGTGAAATAGCAGGTCAGACACTATCTTGTGCTGCCCTCAGCAAGGGGGGCATAATCTATGTGACAGGTTCCCTTTAAGGGTTGATAAAATGCTGCTAAGGTTTCTAAGGTTGCAAGCCTCAACTAACAAAGTCTACATAGGAAACCATACAAGGATATTCAGATATACCTTCTCCAGTCTCCTTGTTACTAGAATTCCTTTAACAAGTACTTGCTGAAGGCCGCAGTATATTAAAGTTACTATAGCCGGTGTTTTCTTGGGACTTTACCTTGGTCCAGAAGTGTCTCAAAAGATCTCCTTTTGAGCCCTTCACAATATTTCCTCTCCTGGAAAGTGTTCTTCTGCTGGCTATAACCTCAGCAAAATGGGTTGGAAAGTTTCAAGTTTTGGGCCTTAGGTTATTCAAGACAAAGTTCTGCTAAGATTCCTTTCATGGACCCAAGCTACCTTTACAAGATAATACTAACTGACTTTTATTTGTAAAATTACTTACCGATGATCATGAAGCTTAAGCCGGGAACACCTTGGACATGTGTAGGCTGCTCAGTGCCTATCTGGTCAGAACCACAGTCTTCCAAAGATCAGAGAATCTCCAATTATCATTCTCCAGGACTCAGAAGGGTTGAGGGCCACAAAAGCTACCAGCTTCCACTGGATCCTTTTAGACTATAATTTCTCCACTCCAATCTAGGCTTGCAACTTTCTTCTTATCCTGAAAGTCAACAAAACTAGATCTCCAACTTTACATTCTATATCTGAAGAGTACTCAAAACTCTTTTGTCCAGATTTGCAGTGTGCCATCCAAACAACTCATGGTCGGGGACAGGCAAAAAGGTTAGGGCAGGTAGCAGCCAAACAAATCAGTGGACATAGGCAGGGGTCAGATACACAGCAGAACAGGATGCTTAGGAATGCTTTCTCTAATTGCTAAGGCACAATAGATCTGGCAAAGCAGGAAGGGAGTGCTCAGAATATTTAGCATCAGCAATTAACCAATTAACGGGACCCTGGCTCTTTAAACGTTGCTGAGCAGGCGCTCGTGCCCTAAGGTTGGCAGAGACGCACAGGGGAGAAGGAACGCGGCAAGGTGAGTACTTTTGCCAGGGAGCAGGAACAGGGACACGGGTGTGTCTACCAGCTGATGTGCGGTTCACAGCGAAACCCATGACAAGCAGTGTCTGAAGATGTGCAAAATTTATCAAATAGCATGAGCCACTGTTAAATCCACTTCATAGTGTCTATACTTATATTGTTTATGGTAATAGCCTTTCTAACTAGATAATGAAATATAAATGCTTGAAAACATGACAGACAATTTGTACAACATATTATTATCTATTTTAAATTTAGAACTTAACTTTTATTTATTTGTATACACAATATTTAATTTTGTTTTGTTCTTTATCCCAACAGAGTGCTTCTCTGGAGATAATGATTACATCTTGGCAGTCCGGGAGAAGAGGAATGGGAAACCCAGATTTATTTACAGCCAAGGTACAAAGAAATTGTAAAGAGTATTAACATCTAGATGAGACAGAAACATGCTTAACACAATTTTTCATTCACTCAACAACCCACATGAAAATCAGTAAATATATTCACCCCATGTTTGGAAAACCAGCTTTCCCTCGATCAACTCACAACCAGGCACTGAATCTGTTGGCCTCAGAGGATTCAGATGTTGAAGTAGAAAATCTTCCTGTTCCACAGTCAAGTTTGATTTTAGTGGTGAGTATGCTAATATTTAGGTATTAGTTGATTGACTAAAAGATTGAAAACCAGTAAAACATCTTGAAAATGAATATCTGTATTACTTGTCCAGAGGACGCACATACAGTTAGTCCCCAGCACCATCATCACCGATCGCCAAGACCAAGTCTTATAGCGTTAGCGATTGGTATCCGACTTGAGACCTTAAAGGTGTGTCTCACTATGAATATCAAAGTGAAAATGTAGTGGACCAAAAATCATAAGGGATGTACGTCCTTTGGTTTACAATGTCACAAAGTGCAACTTTTAGAGGAACGGGCTGGTTTTATCATTTGCATAGCAACGTTGTTTGTTACTGGTCAGGGAACATTCTGATCCTGCTCAGGTCGTGCACATGCAAGGGAAAGGCAGTTAAGAGGATTGCCATGGATGTTTTAAAGTTCATGCCATTCGGTATAGCATAGAGAGTCCCTCCTTTGGGAATGTGATTGTATATAAACCTCAACAAAGCTACTCCACCTTCCAACCAAAACCTACCACCCATCCCCTCCACAAAACTGCCTTACCAATGCAAGATCATGACCATTGTCAGCTCCCGACTCAACAGACCATAAAACAAACAGCCGAATCTAATCATATTTAAACCACCCGAACTCAAAAACCGTAGCACTTATGCCAATATTAACACAATGTGTGACCTACAAAAAAAAATTCCATATATTATAATGGTCCCCACATTTTCATCAACTATCATCTATTAGTATGAGCAACCCCTTTACAATGTCGGGAGGCCTGAATTTCTCAGACTACCATACAGGAGCCATATAATCTATGCCAAGAATGTAATCAGATCCTGTCACTTAAAATGTTTCGAAAGGTTCTCCTTGTCAAAGGTTTTCTGTTTGTTTTTTCAGTAGAATTCAATCCATAGTCATAAAAAGAAAGAAAGTGGGCTATCCTTATTATGCTTTAGAGGGATCCAGAAGATAAGATGAAACAGCTTGTCTGGCAGACCTCCCATGCTCCAGCATTGCATTAACTATGGCATGATCCTTTATCTGTATGTGGCATGATGGTAACTATATGTTAAGTACACTGTAAGGCATACTACAGTGGCCAAATATGAACATAAGGAACAGTGAGAATACAGTGGAAGTATTGTGTTAATTACTGTCTCTGTTAGCAGTTTTCTAGATGTTTAATTAAAAGTCAGTCTTGAATAGCACAAATTGGCACCATTATTCATTCGAAATTATATTAAGCAGTTTCCAAACACGGATTAATTAGCTGTGGTAATTTGAAGCTTTTTGTGTTATATTCCTGGGAATAGTAGTTTAGTTAAAATCTAATTTTAGACTTTGACCCTTATGGATTTTATGCTTGATATTTTACTAGTAATTGTAAATGTTGGTATGCTAAAATAGATTTGTGGATTGTGGACTGTTATACATCATTTGAAATCATGGCAGAATATTCCCACTGGAATATTTCTAGGTTCATCTAGATTGGCCAATCTGATTCATGAAGTCATTACCTCTAGTTAATACAGGGATTTCAGTTGTTCTATCCAGTGTCATACCCTCAAAGTGCTTGTGATGGATGTCATTTAGAGTACCAGCTATGGATACCACCATACAATGCTTGTCACAACATTGAGGTTGGCTAAGGGTAAAAATAAGTGCCTTAAGATTCAAGTAAGCATAAGACGGGTAACATTTCAACTTAAGGAGAGCTCCATGAAGGTATAGGGAGACATGCAATGCTAGAGAAGAGAGCAAGATCTCTGGTGCCACATATTGGAAGTAGCATCTCTTTAAGTCACATTAGATCCATTCAAGAGCCTTGAAACATGTGTGGGGATTTTAAGCCAAGCTAATTCAATAGAATTTGTATTAAGATTCAAATAACACTTTCTTTTTAATTAAAATAACAAAGGAATAATTTTGAATAATTCTTCATGTAATTCTGTTACATTTTTCAGGCAAGTGATTGTTTTGCAGACTTTTTTGTAGTATCCATTAGATGCTGCCATAATTCAACTTAAGAAGAAAGTATTAGAGTGGGATCTTGTAACCATCGGCATAAATATAGCCATAGTAGCCACAGCAACTGCTATGGGGCTCAAAGATTGAAGGGGCTTACTCGGGTTCAAGAACATTACTCCTTTTCGTAGTTAGCAAGTCGTAAGTGGCTTTCTGCTCTCTCGCTGTACTATTTGGGTTCCCTGATAATAATTAATATATTATAGCATTTTAATTGTTGTCTACATTATTCTGCTTGTTTTTAGAGTTATAGTAATTAGGATGGTTGAGGCCCTATCTCATTTTGCTATAGGGTCCTATGAATCCTAGTTACACCCCTGCTTGTAACGTAATGCAAAGCAATGAATTGTCAGCTGTTAGTAGATTTGGTCATCACAAAGAAAGGGGCTGCAGGAATTTTGAGCTTTGTAGCTTAAAATTTATTAAGACTTGTCAGTCTTCTTATCACACCTGTTGAGGCCCTGTGGTTTTTATTATAGCTGTAAAACCTGCACCAGACTTTGCCTAGGCAGACCAAAAGCAAGCTGTGGCAGAGTGACTAAGAGTAGTTGCCTGTTTCTGCCAATAGGTTGCTGACAGCTGTATGTAGCATGGCTGATATCCAGCCATTATGGGTTGGCTTCCCCGAACACTGCAATAGGTGGTGAGTTGTTCCCACAGTCCAGGTCCCCAGGTTCCATGTCCAGGTTTTTGGCCGTCCCTGTAATGGCTATAAAAAGCCCGTCTCTCCACGTGGATCGTGGGGCGTGGTCTGCCACTGGAGATTGGAGCAGCAGAGGACTGGATGAGAGCTCCTGGCCCCCCAGTAGTGCTTGAGCAAGCAGCGGCTGGCCTTCATGAAAACAGAATCCAGAGCATAGGCTGTGTATATACGTGGTTGTGCCGCTGTGCAGTAGTCCAAGTCCACAGGTAGTGAGGGAACAAATTTCACGAATTAGTTAGTGGCCAGACGCCAAGGATTTAATTATTATGAGTTGTGTTTTTTTTCTGTAACTGTGTGTCTTCAATAAAGCAGGCCCCTGATGCCCGTTTGAACCGTTCCTCCATGGTTGGAAGATTTATGTGCCAAGATCGTTTCTAACCAAGGTGGCGAACCAAAAGCCAAGCGAGAAACCCCCGAGACGGGCCAAGATAGCGTCTCAGAGTTAAGTGGCAGCTTACAAAGCCTATTGCTAGGAAATGAATTGTATGCCTTTGCAGGTCCTTGCAGGCAAGGTCTCACCTGATTTTTCTTTTTTCTGGACAATTAGTTAAAAAATCATGAATAACATTAATATACAAATAAGAAGATCACAGTGGCATTTACAGTAAAATCATGTTACAGTCACAATAACTTGTTATAAATGTGAACAAGTCAATTTTTTTTAGACACTAGGGGCGACATGTAAAAACGGGGCTGTGCCAATTATCTGACGTCAAAAAGCTTTAGTAGACCTGTTCTATAGATGTATGAACAGTCGCATTCCAAAGTTTGGTGTGATAAGCGCCAGCACGACACTGGGGACGTGTTGCACTACATTTTTAGAAGTAGACACATTTATGATTCTTTGACGCCAAATCTAGGTGCAGAACAGTTAGAACAGCCAGACCAAGTACAGGTGGTCTGCCTGAGCCTGAGTTTGTCAGTATTGGCACTAGACTTCACCTGTATGTGTATTAACCTTCAGAAAGAACAGGTTTCATACAATTTGGCACATTCTGACACAACCTTAAATGCAATATAGAACTGGCCTGTTAGCGTCAACGTTCATACATGTCGCCCTAGGAGATCAAGGTGTGTTCCACATGGTCACTAGTATTAGGCCCTGTCTCTAGTTCCATGATATCCCTTTAAACTCCCCACTGTTTTTAGCTAAGGGCCTTTCATCTGTCAGCTTCTTTTCTTGTCCTACCTCTGAACACACACTGCAGCACGTCCCTAGCCTGAGAGCTATGCATTCTACTTTAGTATACAGCCTGAGCCCAGGAGCAAAAACAGGATTTTTAAAAGGGGGGAGTTTCAAATATTTAGGGTATATTCATATGTATTTTCAACATCTCATTTTTTGTTTTATAATTTTTCTCGCAAGATCCAGCATTTCTGGCAACTGGCATAAATACATCACCTCAGCAGTACTCTGTACAATGAAAATAAGCACTGATAATTTCCCTTTTCAAATCCTCATCTATGTATGATAATATAGTACTTCTCAATAATAGAGTCAAACAATTACAAGGAGCAAATATCTGTCTATAGATATTATCATCATACGTTACCGAGCAAATCCTCCTATACTAAGACCATCAATATCAATAATATTAAAAGATAATGACCAAATAATACCACCAGTACATAACTAATTATTACTATGACACGATGACTTAATATTATTGCCACATTATTATAAAAGAACCATTCAAAGACCGATATTACCACCATGTACCCTTCACACCTCACATTTTTGTAAATTATTGTTAGAATAATAAATCTTTTCATGGACAACACTGCAGATAAGAAACTTTGATACAATGTAAAATAGCCAGTATACAGCGGTGATAACAGAGTGAATTTGGGTGCCCTCAAAATAACTTAAACAACAGCAATCAATTGTCTAAAACCGCTGGAACAAAATGTAGTACAGACCCCTAAGTGAAAATGGACATATTGTGCCCAAATTGTCAATATTTTGTGTGACCACACAATTATTTTCCAGCATTGCCTCAACTCTCTTGGGCCTGGACTTCACTAGAGGTTCACAAGTGATTACAGTATAGTAATATCCATTGACTCACTAGAGATGACTTCTCTGATTGAAATGTTTCTTCTCTATGCATCCCAAATGGAAATAATGATTTCTTCCAGCCACAGTTCAACTCTGCAGAATTTGCATTGTAGACTCCTCACTCGCCTGATTTTCCACCATACCCTAACACTATACAAACTCACATGTAGGGTGCCTCAGGTGGTAATAAAGACCACCTTGGTGCCCTACAGAGTAATAATGTCACCGAACAGTAAAAGTGACCCTAGATGTTTATAGGGCTAATTCAGCCCCTATTAGTAGTCTTCATATTGGGTAGGTAGACCTCCAAAGTAGTTGGTAAGTATACCCCTTATATAATAGATAACCCACCAAATTAGGCAGGAGGATAAGAAAGGAAACTCCTCTTGTTATGTAGATAGATCTGCCATTAGGCAGGTAGACCCTCTTTAGGTAGGCTGGTAGAAGGTGAGCATACAGTTAAAAGGCAGTGACGACTCAGGGTTTCAGAGGAAGCGTTCTGGATCAATGGGGCATGCTGCAGACCACTTAGGCTAACAGGACATCCCATTTAAACTGAGACAATCCTGCTGCATCCAGGACGGTTGGGGGGCATACAAAAGGTGGGATTGCATGTAGTTGAACCCTTCCCCCTTCCCTCCTGGTTCGGTAGCATGTGTAGTAATTAGTGTAGCAGTTTGAACCAAATCTTGTCAGCCCTTTTTCAGACAGGCAAAATGAAGTGTGTCATTATTAATTGGATACTTTTCTTTTTTACTGTCCGAAAAATGTTAGTGGTTGGTTGTATGATTTTCCCACGATCATTGTCAAAATTTGGGTTAAATTCGTAACATTAGTAGTAGAAATTTAGGATGACATGTATGAAACATGGCACTGACATGCCAGTTTAAATTGATATAGAGGAGTGTAGAATGCGACAGTATGTATGAACCTGACATATGTGGGTTCATAAATCTGGCATGTGCTATGGCTAGCATAGCATAGTATAACCTATCTATGGTGCATAATTTTGCCATATATCATTTCTTTGGCACATTCAAAAGTGCTGTGTCTGGCGCAAGTTTTTGCATACGACTGTTCATACATCTATAGAACAGGGCTACAAAAGTTTTTGGGTGCAAGATATGCCACAGCCCCATTTATACATGTCGTCATTATATTTATAATTGTCATTTAAAGACCTTGGGCGATATGTATAAACAGGGGCTGCACAAGTTTTCTGGCGTGCTTTGAGCCAAAAAAACAGTCGTAACCCTGTATGAAACCAAAACTGGCGCATGCTGTGGCAGACCTGATACTTTTGTATGCGCCAGGGGCACATGTCGTGCCAGATTCGAAGACCTGCCACATTTATGAATGTGTCACAACAAAATCCGCAAAACTGTCGCACTAATCCACCCAAATTTCATAGAGGTGAGGATGTGACTCTTTTTGGCGCATACATGTGTCTCGCAACAGAACATATTCATAAAGTGCTTTGAGACCCTTTCTGAAGAATGCTACAACTTACTGAGAAGTACAACTGTCAAGATGGCATCACTTTTCATACATATCCCCTTTTATTTCAGTTTCTTCTATAATGCTTGGTTCCTTTGTTTCTAACAATTCATTTATGCATCATATGTAGTGAAATGTGAAAACAATATACAAGCTATGGTTAAAATAAGTAGAAGCGTAAAATAGTTTACTACCATTTTGTCTATTCTGTATTCTATAATTTATAAAAAAAAATGTATATACAGAAAATATTAATGTAGGATTATTCTATATTAAGTGCCAGTAGTCTTACATGTCAACCAGTGTTCTAGAAATTCACCAAGATTTTTTGGAGTGCACACTGATTAGTGGACTACTAGACTGAGGACTGTCACATCATTCCTGAAAACTGACACCAGAGATATTCTCACTGACAGTTAACACTAGGCAAAAATAACAAATCCACTGTGTCTCAGTAGTGAGCAGTTTTTGCTGCATTAAATTCACAAAATTGTATGTTCTCCCTGTATTTACCCTGATTTTCTCTGAGTTCCTCAATTGCTTCCGAGCTATTTACGTATGCAAAATTCTGTTGCAATTCCTCGAAGTACCCAAAACAGCTGGACAAATGATAAAAAAATTTAATTATTATATGCACAACCTTACAGTAATGGAATGACAGTAATGATAATAACAACAAAGGTAACACAAGGTTAAGAAGCTTTACTAATTATGTTTTAGTAAATTTATGATATAGACACATATCAGCCATAACATAAAAACATGTGCCTAACATTGTGTGGGCCTCCCTTGTGCCATCAGAAAAATTTTGACCTATTGAGGTATGAGCTCTAAAAAAGATTTGATTTGTTTTACCAGCACATCCTAAAACTGCCCAGTGGACTGAGTTTTTGGGAGTTTGGCATTCAGGTCAACACCTTCAGCTCTTTGTCATGTTCCTCGAACTATTTGAACAATTTTTATAGTATGATAGGGTGTATTATTTACCCAGAGAGACTCCTGTGTTTAAGGAATACTGTTGCCATTAAATCAAGTGGTATGCAATAAAGTACTATTCACATGAATGACATGGCCCAAGGTTTTACAGTGGAACATTGCTCAGACTATCATTCTTTTCTAATAGAAATATATCCACTGCACACCAAACAAGTTCAATGCAAAATTTATATATTTAATGTGACACTAGAAGGGGGGTCATCATTACAAAAACATACTCAGAAGGTTTATGTAAATAAAATAATTGAAGTTTTTAGTAAGAAGTGACGTTTCGGCAATGAGCCTTTATCAAGCAAACATCTGAAATATGATATGAGAGAGACGTATTAATATATGAGTACAAATAATGATGTAGGGTAGGAGAAGGGGAGAGAGAGGAAAAAAGGGGGGGGAAGAGGGGAAAAAAGGGAATAAAACAGTTAGGGAGATGAAAAACGAGAGAAAGCAAGAGAAAAAGAAGATGGGGCAATATATAGAGAGAAATGGAGAGTAAGAAGAGTGCATAAGGACTTACCTAGAGAGCTGAGGGAAGTAATGTACAGAGTAGTAGTAATGCTGGTAATGTGTATAAGCAAAAAAGGAGGCTAAAAACTAAGGGAAGAAGTAAATGAGTATCATAATATAAAAGAACGGTAAGATAGATAAGAGTATAACGTATGTGTGAACTCACCTGGAGTTGTACTACAAAGTGAGTGGCAAAGGTAATGGGTACAAAGAAATGGCAAAATCTGGAGGGTAAAAAAGGGTGAGATCATGTGGTGTCCAAGTGGGAATGGAGCAAAGTAGAATATGGTATGAAATTCCTACATATATGGAGGTTGCCAAATATTGGCATAAACGGCATCTGGAGGGAGTAAAACAAAAGATAGGCAACAAAAAGTTAAAAGGGATGTAAAATAATGGAGGAGCAGACCAAGGGGAAGCTTACCAGGGCAAAGGAGAAGCTGGACATGACGTCCGGGGCTGAAAAGAAGTGTCGGTAATGTCCGGCGTGCGGGATGCCACATAAAGGCGTCCGCGCATGCGCGAAGACTCCCGCAGCTGCGCAGTGGAAGAAAGGGTGCCAGAGAGGGCAAGCGAGAGTTCCGTTGACAGTGCGCATGCGTCGGAAACCCGCGCATGCGCAGTGTCACAAAAACCGGAGATAGAAGACAAAGACCTGGAGAAACGTAATAAATAGAATAAAGGACAGAACAAACGAAAAGAAAGGGGTGAAGGTGCGGGGGCAGCAGTGTAAGGGGAGACACGTACTAAAGAAAGGATAAAAAAGTAGAGATGGGAAATGTGTATAGAGAAAGAGATAAACAGAGGTGGAGTGGAGATAAGGTAGGTAGAGAAAATGGGATAGGGAGGAGGGGGAGTTTAGAGAATATAGAGAAAAACATAGAAAGACGGCGTTACCAACAGTGTGTAGACGGATCATTTAATCTGTAAATAAGAAATATCCATTAGATATATAAGATAATAAGGTACTTCATAGTATAATAAGCATGATATAGCATAGTATAGGGAAGTCAAATAAAGTGATGTAATGCAAAATAAATATGAAAATGCAAACATAGCAAAGAATGACACCAAGATCAAACACGTATATCGTATTCACGATTGAGGCCGTGAGGTTCAAGGGTGTTCAGGGTATGAATCCAGTTGCGTTGATGATTATGTTCGACATCAATTACTTTATGTACATAACCTTCTGAGTATGTTTTTGTAATGATGACCCCCCTTCTAGTGTCACAATAAATATATAAATTTTGCATTGAACTTGTTTAGTGTGCAGTGGATATATTTCTATTAGTATACTGGACGAAGGTCCTTTTCCATTTTGCACCCACACTACCTCATTTCCCCTAGGTGAGCACTACCATCTTTTTTGATAATATCATTCTTTTCTGGCTTACCTTATTAACATGATGAGACATAAAAGATGGTGCCATATATCCCCTAGGTAAAAAAGCAAACATGCTCACAGACATCTACATTATGTCAAAGAAAACATGATTCTTTGGATCACACCACCTTTCTTCTATTTTTCTATAGTCAGTTTGGATGCTCACATGCCCCTTCTAGTAGATTTTAGTGGAAAGACAAGTGATACTCTATGAATCCCCAAACTGTTACCTCTGGGCTTGCCTTCACTCCTTATCTATATCATTGAGTAGTGTATATCCATGACTCTGTTGCCAGTTCTCTGGATCTATTTCCTTGGTAGGTAGTTGTCATTGTCATCATGACATTGTCATTATGACATAATCAGTGTTATTCACTCCTCCTGTCATAGGTTTCAATATTATGACCCAGTGCCAGTATTCTATTCTGCATTGACTAGGGGCAAATACCCTTAAACAGTTGTCTGTAGATGAGTATCTGGCTTGGTTTTCCTCCTGATCTCATTGCAAGGCTCAGTGAGTTAAATGTGAGGAACACTAAATCCAAGAGGTGGTGCCGTCTTAGCTCTTTTCCCTTGAGATTTTTCCCACATGGTTGATCAGTGCAGTACTGTTTTTACATATTAAAATATTCTTGGAGCTATTACATTATAGATTAGAGAACTAATTAAATCTTGAACTATAAATGGACAGGGCGGAGAAGTGAATATTGTACAGGAAATATTTGCAGATGGTACCATTCACTGATTAGTTTAACACACTGCAGTAGATATCGCCGTGACATCACTATCATAATTTTTGACTGATTTTTTTGTTTGCAAATAGCAAAAATTGTACTTAGTGTCACTATTAAACTGCTAAATGGTTTACTCTTTCAGATTGCAGTTTTGACCTAAAATATCCTTATTGCCGAACATAATTTAATAGCTGTTTTATTATTACCATTCTTAGTAGAAAATGAGGCTCAGAACTAATTTGAATGAAACATATTTATGAAATAATTACATTTCCCATAAGCTTTTATTTATAAGTGGCAAATCAATGATAAGGTTTATTGAGACCTAGCTGATGTGCTTTTAAAAAGGTTTGTAAGCCATTCCTCGCCCGTTATAAATAATATAGCTCAGAATTGTAATGCTTCCTGCATTAGTCAATGACGTCTAGATTGATTACCAGGTCGTATTTAAGTGTTTTCCAGTGAAGGCCAAGGATGAGACTCCCAGAGGACATAACATCCTTATGTGCATGAGAATATTTAGCCCAGATTAATATTAGGCTGTTTGATCTAGTGCAAATGGAGCCATTACGCTTATGTAACCTGATACCTGAGGGGTTTCAGTCTGATGAACACCTTGGAGCCAGACACATTTATCTGACATGGAAATATATCTCTTGTATTCATTTGTATAATTCAATGTACCAACATCAATAAGTGACATTAACTGTCATTTTTGGTTTTCTACCCTTCTTAGTCTTATCAGTGCACTGAGGCTGTATGTCAGCACACAAATCCCTACAGTTAAGAGCTACAAAGTCTCAGGCCCTCTGCATGCTGTTGTATGATGACAAAAAGGAGAATACTTCCATGATATGGCATTTGATAGAATATGGTACACTTTCTTTTGTTCATAGATTTTGTATGAATCAGTGACAAAATAGCTATGCATGCCTTTGTATTAATCAAAGGCATAGGAAGGTATAGTTTAGGCCCATAGATTGATTTAGGTGCCATGCAATGTGCAACGTGCATAGAGCCCTAATATTGTCATGTGCATTCATTGTGCATTTGGCTATGTCATAGACTTTAAATACAGCAGTAGCACACATTTTTGACTGCTGCTCCATTCAGACACTTTCTGACCATTGGATTATGGTACCGCACAGAAGGTTCCCATTTTAGTTCCATTGGTGAACTCCCTAGTGGATCAGACATTCATAGCTTATCCTATGAATAGGTGATGAATGTCTATAGTAGCAAAACCCCATAAACTTTCTTATACATTCTCATGTATGTTTTGTCGGTCCAGGAACAATAATTGAGATGATATGGATAATAGGACTATTCAGAATTGCTATTCATAAGCTTTTTTTTTTTTTTTTATAATGCCATTTAGACTGGGTTCATATGCTGCATTTTTGTTGTAGTTCAGAAGCACTTATAAACTACATTTAATTGTGCGGTAAAAACGTGTATATTTATTGACTCATATTTCAAACAACGAAATACTTATGAAATATGAGTTAAAAATAGATGAATTTTTTTAGAAACAAATGAATTTTTGCTGCAAACAATTTATGGGTTTTAGAACGCATTTAAAAAAAATGCGACATGAGGACCCCACCTAACTCGTGTGAAAGTGTAAAAAAAAAAAGAACCAAATAAAAATTGTTAATCTTGGCACCGACAGGTTCATTTCCCCCCAAAATGTTATTTTCGTTGATGTTTTGGAAGTGTTATTATCTCACAGGGGGCATCACAACACCATCTTAAAGTTAAGTGCAAAAATGTTACCAACCCAAAGCTACTCACACCCAGTTTTCATTTAGCTGTTGTCACAGTCAATTGTTATCACTGGACACTTATCCCTCTTCATATAGTAGATTCTCTTATACATTCATTTTGTATTTATTGCACTTCCTATTTTCACTCATTTCACTGTTTTCTCTTCTAAGCCCCATTCATATCACATTTTGAGGATAGATCACTAGTAGCCATTAGAATATTTTATAAAAGGAAATTCCATTATGTATACTGTGGCCGGGCTAGTATGGAACCAACACAGTCTCTTTGGGATTACATTTGTTCTATTTCACATTTGTGCATAATTCATTTACCATGGCTCCTAAAGCACGTATGAATGAATGTGTAATAAAGCAAATCTGCATTTGTCCTAAAGTAGCCCTTGGCCCTACAGTATTTGTCAGCTTTTTTTAAGTTATCCCTACAGATACCAGTAATGTAGCCCCAAAACTTGATGTGTGGGGTCTTTTGGGGTTTCTATTAAGTGCTACATTATGCTGATATGTTATATTTACTGCTGTATGATCTATGGCTATTTTGTTTTTTCGGGATCTATTCTCATTTTTTTTTTTAAAAAAATTTGCTTCTTTGACTTTCAACTTAGTAAAATCAGACATGAATATTTCATAATATGCATGGTCAGTATTACTCATTTACTATTAATTCCCATAATTTGGGTAGCAGAGTGGTATGATAAACTGCAATGAGCAATGTAGTAAAAAATGTGACACGATCTATTTAATGACCCTTAAAGGGGTTGTCTCGCTACAAAGAATAGCTTTCAAATTGTAGGGAAAACCCAAAAAAAAAGCTTTTTCCCGAATATATTGATTTGTTATTGTTTTTGTTGGAGATACAAGTGAATGAATCACCTCCCGGCTATTTCATTCCCTCAGAAACCCGACCTGTAAATCTTCCCCCCCTGTTTGTTTTGTGATAGCAGTGAATGTTGTCACACAAGGTCACGCAGCCTCTGTGCTGGGCAGTAAAAAGCTTGATTTATTAAATTTAAACACTTAATTAGGGCTTTTTTTTGAGGGATCAGATAAAAAGTCCTGATAGCAGTTTTTGAGAAGTTCTGAGCTAATCTGAACAAATTTTAGAAAATGAAAACAAGTTGAATACACCATGGACTGTATGCAAAAATTTAGTCAGTCTAAACCGGGAAAGGACGGATTTCTTTCATGTACCTATAAACCTGTAGGGAGACAATCCTTTAAGGACCTTTAAAGGGATTTGCCACGATTAATTTTTTTTCCCCCCTGCATCAGGCTTCAGTTTGGTGTTCAGAAGGGGGCATGGGATTTTTTTAAATTTGATTCATGTGACCCAGAGGATGACACCCCCATGCCTTTCCTCTTATAGTCAAAGAAAGGTCTTTTTTTCTAAAGCATTGTGAGTGCTGGAGGTAAACTTTTTGCCTCCGGGCAAAGGGCCCTTGGGTTTTAAATCCCTGAGGAAACCCAAAAACCTTGTTTTTTTTTTCTCTTTTCAATGCATTCCCTGATTGAGGTTTATTTCTGTTTTTTCACGTTTACTAATTTATAAGGATACAGGGGCGGGAGTAAACTGACAGCCCCCGGGGTTTGAACACTCAGTAGCTCCCCCCTGGGGGAGGGTTTATGTCTGAGCATGTCGGGCCCGGGACTGAAGAGCTCTCCGCCGGGTTTGTATCCCCTGGAGATGGCTGTAAACAAGGATCACTAAAGGGCAGTTTTAAACAAAAAACGAGCGAATTTTTAATAATAATGAATGGTGAAAATGTTTGTTATTCATTTGCAAGCTTTCCACGTCAATTTTGTTTCGTGGAAGGGGTTAGGATTTTTGCGCAAAGGAACAGTAAGGCCATGTTCAACGGTTAAAATGGGCCTATTTCGGTCCATAATTAGCGCAAAAGTGCGAAAATTTGGGTAAAAAAGGGCCCCATTCATTACGGTAATCCCACAGCCATAGAAATATGGGGTTCGTCTCCTCTCCCCCCTCGGCGAATACGCGGAGGGGGGGAATATTGCATTATTTTCTAACGGCGTTACGCCCGCTGCAAGAAAAATCTATGCGCCCCCCCCGCTCTCGCCCCCCCCCCGGCCACACGGCGTAAATGGGGGCGTAATTACGTTAACCCTTGAACTAGCCTATAAACCCAAAAATATAACAACATTGTTTTATAGGATTTTTATATGCTAGTTCACAACTCCATTGTATGAGCGTGGTGGTTTAGTGGTTAGCACCGTTGCCTTGTAATGTTGCGATCTGGGGTTCAACTCCCACCCTGGACAATATCTGCAAGACATTTATATGGTCTTTGTGGGTTTTCTTTGGGTACTCCAGTTTCCTTCTACTCCCAAAAACAAACTGATAGGTTTCCATGGAATTTAGATTGTGACCACAAAAAGGGACGGGCCCAAAATTAAAAAATGGCAATCTCTGAAGTGCTGTGGAATATAACAGTGATATATAAATACACCTTAAAGGGTTACTCCTGTTTCATGGATTATCTCTAAACATAAAGACTATTGTGAAATACATTAGTGTTCTAATTTAGCTTCTCTTTAGAGTTAGGCACAGATCTTATCTCCTGCTTTCGTGTACAAGCTTCCCTAGTTTAGACCACCTCTCTTCCTCTTAAAGGGTGCAGCAGGGTCAGGTGAGACTCACTCCCGCTTTTTTTCCCTTTTCTTAAAAAGATGGGAGCTTGTTTACTTATTACTGAAACTTTAAAAACCTTTTTAGCTCTTGCCTTTACATTCAATTTATAAACCTCCCGCCCCCGCAGCTAACAGGATCAGCTAGGAACTGCAGGTCTGATATGCCTATCACTGCCAAACTAGGAAATTTTTATCTGAAGTTACCTGTGGCTCTTTGAAACAGCATGGTGAGAAAAACCCTTTAACCAGGAATTATGAATGAAAACACAATTTCACAACAATGTTGATATCATTCAAGATGTATTACATAGAAAGCAAAATAGCTGTCATTGGGGATATGTGGATTTTTGGAATGGTCCCAACACAGTGTTTATCTTAAACTCTGTAGATGCTTTACCTTGTACATAGAAGGAAATTAGAACAAAATGTATATACCCTCTTACAGTAAATGATCAAGCTTGTGCATGCGAGAGCAAAGAAAGTTCATTTGGGATCTGGGCAACAGCTCATTTGTAAGAATATATACTTTATAGTTAAGTAGTAGTCTTTTAATTAAAATGTCTAAAGATATCAGATTATTGACTTGTTTCTTGTTCAAATGTGAAGATAAGTGTTTCTAAGTAATGAAGTTACTAGACATTAGACAAATTTTCAGATGTCTGCTGGAATAACCAAAACAGTATATGTAATTTCCACTGCATGCTTCATCACTGCTAATGGATTATTTTAGAGTAAAGTTTTCAGTTATGCTACTGTAACTATAAAACCTCTGGAAAATCTTCATGAGGTTAATATCAACCTATGATAAAAATAGAAATGCAACAATGCATTAACAGAAATCTTTAAAGGGGTTGCCTCACTGAGATAATGATGGCATATCACTAAGACTGCCATCACTCTGATAGGTCCCGGTCCCACTTCTGGGACCCGCACTTGGCTCCTAAATGTGCCCCGAAATCTCCCCATTCTAAACTCTCAGGACACTCATGACTCTCCCATATACTTCTGATTACAGCTCAGTGGCCATACAGAATAAGGATCTTGTCATGTTTTTACCATGTTTTCCTATCTGCACATATGAACATAGAGAAGATGATTGGTATGGGAGATGTGACATCACTTACCTTTTCACATCCCCACAGCAGTAGTCACTCAGCTTTCCTATGTTACTGAATTTGTGCAATCATACAGGGTAAAGATCTTATAAAGCATATGAGTGATTATAGAAATATGTTGGAAAAGAAGGCTCCTTCTGTAGTCAAACGTTTTACACTAAATGTATGTTGTGCATTTTTAAATCTATTGAATGCAGATGTTGCATTTGTTGTTGGAACAGTGTTTGCTCTGTTGTGCAAAGCCTTCCGTTTAACTGTGCATTTTGACGGGTACTAAATATTAATCATTTACAACTTGCTTTTGCAAGTCATGTGGTTAGTTATAATAATTTGTGAGAAAACGGCAAGAAACAGATGGTGAGTGGGTGTATTGAGAAAGATAGCACAATGAGATAGATATGTGTGTTGCCACAAATATCAGGACACTCAATGTATATGAGCACTGTAATAAAACAAGACTTTTGGGGAATATTTTTTTTTTTTTTTAAATATCACTTCAGACAATGTGATGAATAAGTTACTTTATTCACATACATCTATCTACAATCTGCCTTCCAAACTCTGTTAAATGGAAACATTCCTCTAGACCGTTTCTTTGTAATACAATTAACTTATAAAATATCCGGCATCCTTTTATGTAAAGAAGGCTGTTATGCAATCAATGATCTAATGTTCAGTGTTGCTGGTAATATGTTAAGTAAAATATATGGTATTACATCTTTTTATGCTTTCCTCTGTTTAACTATCAATGTGTGATAAGTGCAGGTCCCACCTTTAGGACCTGCACCTATTTGACGAAACGGGTGTGCTTGGTTGAACTCAGAACTCCATTTAAATCAATGGGACAGTCCTGACTACCACTCTATTCAAAACAGAGACTTCCCGGGGTCTATTCTTGAGATAGGTGCAGGTTCCTGAGTTTGTACTGCCACCAATCACACACTGATGGCATATCCTATCTGTGTAGTGTTGAAATACCCTTTAGGCTTTTAAGTATAAACACCTGAAAGTTTTCTTTAGCGCTTTAGACATATTATCATATTATATTATCCCCTTAACACAAGCTCACATACATGTTCAGTACATTACGTGCTGTGGCTGGTTGCCACACACCAACATGCACGTGATTCATGAAGCATGTTTCCTATAGTAACAACTGAGATTGGATTAACATCAATGTGTTTGGTGGAACAGCCCATTTAAGCTTTCAAGTATAAGCATCTGAAAGTTTTCTTTAATCGTTCAGACATAGTAACCCCTAAATACAAAATGAAATGCATGTTCAGTACATCTTGTGCTGTAGCTAGTTGCCACACAACAACATGCCTGTGAACAGGTTTTCTGCTGTAATGACTGGGACTGAATTGACTGTGGCACCTATGTGGTTTGACAGAGAGCGGGGGCTTCCTCTGTCACCCATTAATGCCCCAAGAATGCAATTGCAGGCTGCCTTGGGCCTAAAAAAGTGTGCAGCCTAATAGGTTATCTGACAGCTTTGAACTGAAAGACAATCATTCTTTGGTATACAGAGTATAACAAAGTATCACATAAGTGATTATGCAGTTACATTATAAAGTTCACTGCTGGGAATAAAAAAAGAAAGTTAGGTGAAAACAAAACAATGGCAGCATAATTGAAATATTTTTTTAATAAACAGTAGTTTTATTTTTCAAACAGTGGTAAACCACAAATATATATATATATATATATAATATATATATATATATATATATATTATATATTATATAATTATATATATAATATCTTAAAAAAAGTGAATACACCAGTCATATTTTTGTAAATACTGTATTAAAACCTTTCATGTGAAAACACTGAAAATATGACACTTTGATACAATGAAAAGTAGTCAGTGTACAGCTTTTATAACAGTGTAAATTTGGGGGGCCCTCAGAATAACTAAATACACAGCCATCAATGTCAAAACCACTGGCAACAAAAGTGAGTACATCCCTAAGTGAAAATGGACAAAATGTACCAAATTTGTCATTTTCCCTTCATGGTGTCATGTGACTCAATAGTGTAACAAAGTCTCAGGTGTGAGTGGGAAGCAGGTATGTTAAATTTGGTGTTATCACTCTCACACTCTCATACTGGTCACGGAAAGTTCAAAATGGCACCTCATGGCAAAGAATGCTCTGAGGATCTGAAAAAAAGAATTGTTGCTCTACATAACTATAACCTAGGATATAAGTAGATTCCCAACACCCTGAAACTGAGCTGTAGCATGGTGGTCAAGACCATACAGGGATTTAATAAGACAGGTTCCAGTCAGAACATGTCACGCCATGGTCAACCAAAGAAGTTGAGTGCACGTGCTCAGCATCATATCCAGAGATAAGTGCTGCCAGCATTGCTGCAGAGGTTACAAGGGTGGGGGAGTCAGCCTGTCAGTGCGCAGACCACACGTCATACATTGCATCAAATTGGTCCGCATATCTGTCGTCTCAGAAGGAAGCCTTTTCTAAAGATGATGCACAAGGAGTGGAAGAGGATTCCAGTGGCTGCAACCTGTGAAGCTCTAGTGAACTCCATGCCCAAGAGAGTTAAGGCAGTGCTGGAAAATAATGGTGGCCACACAAAATATTGACACTTTGGGCACAATTTGTCCATTGTCACTTAGGGGTGTACTCACTTTTGTTGCCAGCGGTTTAGACATTGATGGCTGTGTGCTGAGTTATTTTGAGGGCACACCAAATTTACACTGTTATACAAGCTGTACACTGACTACTTTACATTGTATCAAAGTGTCATATCTTCAGTGTTGTCCCATAAAAAGATATACAGGCAGTCCCCAACTTACATCGTTCCGACTTACATCTGTCCCCTAGTTACGAACGGGACCTCAGAACGACGCAAGCCAGGGACCCTTCAGCTGTATGTGACTCCTCTGGGAGTCATGTATAGCTGAAGACCAAGTAGCTGACAGCGTCCGGGCGCTGCTGTGGCCCGTGCGCTGTCAGCGATCTTCGCAGCTGTATGAGACTCCTGGGAGCGCATACAGCTGACTCTCCGGTCCCCATCGGCGTCTGGGCACTGCCATTGCCCGGGCACTGGCGAGGATTGCTTCAGCTGTATACGACTCCTGGGAGCGCATACAGCCGAAGACTCTATTGCGGAGTAGAGAGCGAGCGCTCCCTGCTCTGCAATAGAACTCCGGAAGGCTGCAAGCATACATGCGGCCTTCTGGAGTCTCCGGCGCAGGCAGCGTGCAATGTCATCACGCTGCCTGCGCAGCCTGATGACATCACCGGCCAGAAGATAGAGAGCGGAGAGAAGACGGAGCCACAGGTAAGCCTCGGAGCAGCAGGGGGAGTGAGGTGAGTATTTGTATTTTGTTTTATTTTTAGTAAGCCCTGCCTATACCTGCCTATGAGGGGACAAATACCTGCCTACAACCTGCCTATGAGGGGACAAATACCTGCCTATAGCCTTTCTATAGCTGCCTATGAGGGGACAAACACCTGCCTATAGCCTGCCTATATCTGCCTATGAGGGACAAATGCCTGCCTATACCTGCCTATGAGGGACAAATACCTGCCTATAGCCTTTCTATAGCTGCCTATGAGGGGACAAACACCTGCCTATAGCCTGCCTATATCTGCCTATGAGGGACAAATGCCTGCCTATACCTGCCTATGAGGGACAAATACCTGCCTATAGCCTGCCAATGAGGGAAAAATACCTGCCTATAGCCTGCCTATGGGGGACAAATACCTGCCTAATGCCTGCCTATACCTGCCTGAGGGTGACCAATATCTGCCTATAGCCTGCTTATTGGGGACAAATACCTGCCTATAGCCTGCCTATACCTGCCTATGGGGGACAAATACCTGCCTATACCTGCTATGGGGGACCTATACCTGCCTATTAGGGGATATATACCTGCTATGGGGGATATATACATTCCTATGAGGGGACAAATACCTGCTTATACCTGCTATGGGGACATATACCTGCCTATAATTATACACCATACATATACACCATACATGTACTAAATATATTGGTTCCGACTTACATACAAATTCAACTTAAGAACGAACCTACAGTCCCTAACCCGTATGTAACCCGGGGACTGCCTGTATTATAATATTTACACCCAGACAATTTTCTGTTTTCCCTGAAAACTCGTACTTTTATACTTTTATTTATCAAATGAGTTGCACATTGAATAGAAATATAGTCCAGCCATTGACAATGTTAGAGATAATGATTTGTATTTGAAATAATAATTTTCTACTTCAAACTTTGCTTACGTCAAAGAATGCTATTTTTTCAGCAATTACAGCATTGCAGAACTTTGGCATCTAGCTGTTAATTTCCTGAGGTAATCTGGAGAAATTTCACCCCATGTTTCGAGAAGCCCCTCCCACAAGTTGGATTGGCTTGATGGGCACTTTTTGCGTATCATACGGTCAAGCTGCTCCCACAACAGCTCAATGGGGTTGAGATCTGGTGACTGCACTGGCCACTCCATTACAGATAGAATACCAGCTGTCTGCTTCTTCCCTAAATAGTTCTTGCATAATTTGGAGGTGTGCTTTGGGTCATTGTCCTGTTGCAGGATGAAATTGGCTTCAATCAAGCGCTGTCCACAGGGTATGGCATGGTGTTGCAAAATGGAGTGATAGACTTCCTTGTTCAAAATCCCTTTTACCTTGTACAAATCTTCCACCAGCACCAAAGCAACCCCAGACCATCACATTCCCTCCACCATGCTTGACAGATGGCGTCAGGCACTCTTCCAGCATCTTTCCAGTTGTTCTGCGTCTGATAAATGTTCTTCTGTGTGATCCAAACACCTCAAACTTCGATTCGTCTGTCCATAACACTTTTTCCAATCTTCCTCTGTTCAAAATCTGTGTTCTTTAGCCCATATTATTAGCCAGGCTCAGATATGGCTTTTTCTTTCTAGACCGGCATCCCAGAGTTGCCTCTTTACTGTAGACGTTAATGAAGCTGCCAGTTGAGTACCTGTGAGGCGTCTATTTCTCAAACTAGAGACTCTAATGTACTTGTCTTGTTGCTCAGTTGTGCAGCGGGGCCTCCCACTTCTCTTTCTACTCTGGTTAGAGCCTGTTTGTGCTCTCCTCTGAAGGGAGAAGTACACAGCATTGTAGGAAATCTTCAGTTTCTTGGCAATTTCTTCGCATGGAATAGCCTTCAACTCTCAGCACAAGAATAGACTGTCGATTTTCACATGAAAGTTCTCTTTTTCTGGCCATTTTGCGAGTTTAATCGAACCAACAAATGTAATGCTCCAGATTCTCAACTAGCTCAAAGGAAGGTCAGTTTTATAGCTTATCTAATCAGCAAAACTGTTTTCAGCTATGCTAACATACTTGCACAAAGGTTTTCAAAGGTGTTCAAACTATCCAATAGCTTTCTTACACAGTTAGCAAACACAATGTACCATTAGAACACTGCAGTGATGGTTGTTGGAAATGGGCCTCTATACACCTATGCAGATATTGTATTAACAACTAGACGTTTGCAGCTAGAATACTCATTTACCACATTAACAATGTATAGGGTGTATTTCTGATTCATTTAATGTTAGCTTCATTGAAAAAACTGTGCTTTTCTTTCAAAAATAAGGAAATTTCTAAGAGACCCCAAACTTTTGAATGGTAGTATATATATATATAAATGTGACTGGGACCAGGAATTCTGGTGCCCTAGGCACTAACATATTTGGTATCCCCATTGTTGTGTCAACACATAGAATAAAGCTGACACATTATTTATGGCACAAAGTTAACAGGAAAAAAAATTAAATTGCAAAAAAAGTGGTGAAATTGTTATGCCCCCCCCCCACCAGTAAAAGGTAATAGGTTGTATGAATGTGTATGTTTAGTACCAATCTGATAAATAGGATTTGATAAGACTTAGAAAAGGATGCTTAGCAGTACAACTTCTTCCATATAGGGATAAAGTAATGTTCTATTTTTCATAACCACTAGTCAAAATGTGTAGGTAATATTGCGCATTAATAATGAAGTGCCCTCAGAATTCTAAGGTCTATAAAAATAATGGCTTATTCTTACTGTAACAGAAATCACAAATTTGGAAATCAATCCCACTGTGTTTCTAATCACTGGGGCAGACAAAGTTCTTTACCACAATCAAAAGTATCTGACATTTTCATTTTTCTTTTCTCTGCTCAGTTTTAGAACAGAGTCTGCACATTTTAGGTTTGTGTATGTTTTCTTTTTTTTCTTCTTGTTTATTTTTGTAACTATTAAACAATGTACCTTTGTATATTAAAGTCTAAAACTTTTAATAGTCCCTTGATAGTTTGGGCCAAAAAAAACCTTAGTATTACCACAGAGTAAATGTTTTTATTTTGGCTTTGTAGCTGTTTGCTAGAAAGCAGTTGGTATTAGTACATTTTGCGTGTTGTATTGGGATCTACCACCCATATTCGATAAATGGTAGCAGCATTAGTGCTCTTGGATGTGTGCATTAAAATGAAGAAGCGTTTATCCCCTTTTGCGGAGGTAGGGAGAGAGCCTTCCATAATAAGCACAGTCTACAACTGTAAATTAAACAGTATAGGGAGTGCTGTAGAAAACGGAAGGTTACAGTTTGTCTAGGACTCTCATCCATTACCAAGGGGATCATTTATTCCATTACCTTGTGTTTAGACTAGTTATTCCAGAAATTTCCTTCCTTCCGTTTTTGAGGCTTTCTTTCCTCCATTACCTCCTAGTATATGTCCCCTGCTGAGAATTTCTGAAGTGGCAGAATGAACACAATAATTCCCACGAGGCTTAGAAATGTTTTCAGGTTAGAAAATTCTTGTCAGTTGTTATGTCTGCTTAATAAAACAAAACACTTTGTGAAGTCTTGTTTTAATGGGAACACCTTCTAGATTTCCACCGGTAAATATGAACTACTAATAGTTGCCTTTTATCTATGGTATGCATTACATAAATACTATTATTTAAATGTTAATAATAACAATTTCATTATATTGAAAAATAAATGTACTAAATCTGAATGTAGAGTAGGCATATTTGTGACTTTAAAGATAAAGTTGCTTCACTTATGAATTGTCCACATACTGTTAGGCTAGGTCTAAACAGCACAGATTTTCTGTCAGGTTTTCGGCGGATTCAGTATTTTGAATCTGCTGAAAATCTGACAGTACCTTGTGCTGCATAAACAGGAATAAAAAATTCTTGCTGTAGTTTACACAGCACAGATTTTTTACCGTTGGTTTTAAATTCCGACGGAATATGCAACATGTTGTATATTCTGCAGGATTTCGCCAGATCGCCATTGGATTCCCATACATTCAATGTACGTGACCGACGGCAAATCCGAAATCCGTTGGATTTTGGACAGAGTTTTGACATTTGCTGAATAGCCCTAGCCTTAATGTACAGAGTAACATTTGTTGAAATATTGTGGACTGGAAAACAGGCACAGGAGTAATAATTTCAGCGTCATTAGAATCCCTGAGAAGGAGGAATATATTGAAACATTGTGGCTGTATTTAATGAAAAATTGTTGATTGATCTATCTTGCCATGATTTTTTTCGTTACCAACTGTACAACTGAACACATGCTTACATTTAGGAATGCTATTTTGGGCACATGAGACCAATAATAATGTTTATATTCCTGCTTCACTTAAATTAGATATAATGTTTAATTTGTCTAATTTATGTACAGTGGGGAAAAAAAGTATTTAGTCAGCCACCAATTGTGCAAGTTCTAACACTTAAAAAGATGAAAGAGAACTGCAATTGACATGATAGGTAGACCTCAACTATGAGGGACAAAATGAGAAAACAAATCCCAAAAATCACATTGTCTGATTTGAAAAGAATTTATTTGCAAATTATGGTGGAAAATAAGTATTTGGTCACCTACAAACAAGCGAGATTTTTGGCTTTCACAGACCTGTAGCTCCTATGTCCTCCACTCATTACTTGTAGTAATGGCACCTATTATGTTATGTTTTTTTAATTTACCATATTGCTACCAGTATTTTTTTTTATTTTTTATTTTTAAATCCTGAAATCCTGCAGTTTGCACTTAGGCCATTAGGCCTTTATAATAGTCTGACACTTCCTGTTCTGTAAAGAAAACTATTCACAATAGGAGATAGGGACATCTCACCCTCTCTGTGACTTCTTCCCAGGTCACAGAAAATGCCTGGAAAACTCTTCTATAGAGGCCAATGGATCTGCTCTTGTTAACAAGCTACTATGTCCATGTAGCTGCTGTAAAGTCTGTCTCTAAATGTTGTTAAACACAGTTAAAGCAAGATGGCTGCTCCCATAATCCTATACAGAAAAAAGAATAAAAAAAATGTCTAAGAAAAGAAGAATATTTATAAGTATCTTGTTTTTATTAATAAAAAACAGCAAACTGCATTCCATCATCTGGGACAAGATGACTGAGCCCAGAAAATGCTAGAATACAATTGGGGTGAATGATGGGTCCTCAGGAAGAGAGGAATAAAAAAAAATCTGGAATCCGCTTTGTGGTTCTTCTCTGGTGGTCGTTAGATACTTGTTACAGTCTTACAGAACTTCTTTTGGTAGGAAGGGTTCTTAGGATCACAATCACCAACTGAGTAATTCTTCTCAGCTGGAGAGATTTTTCTTAGTTCTATGGACAGTAGAAACATCTATCATCTTTTTTATGAAGCATTGACAGGACAAATAATATTAAATAATATAAGGTATTAGCAACAACCATAAAAACTAACACCTAAATTAAAAGTAGGAAGGTGGGGACAAAAGGGAAGGGGACAGAAATTTAAAACAGAGAAGGATAAGTCAGGCCCGCTTTATACATCATTGTAAAAAGAAATGCTAAAAAAACATACACTGCCGTTCAAAAGTTTGGGGTCATCCAGACAATTTTGTGTTTTCCCTGAAAGCTCATACTTTTAGTAATCAAATGAGTTGCAAAATGAATAAAAATATAGTCCAGACATTGACAAGGTTAGATATAATGATTTTTATTTGAAATAATAATTTTCTACTTGAAACTTTGCTTTCGTCAAAGAATGCTCCCTTTGCAGAAATTACAGCAAATTTCACCCCATGCTTCCAGAAGCCCCTCCCACAAGTTGGATTGGCTTGATGGGCACTTTTTGCATATGATACGGTCAAGCTGATCCCACAACAGCTCAATGGGGTTGAGATCTGGTGACTGCGCTGGCCACTCCATTACCGATAGAATACCAGCTGCCTGCTTCTTCCCTAAATTGTTCTGCATAATTTGGGGGTATGCTTGGGTCATTGTCCTGTTGCAGGATAAAAATTGGCTTCACAAGCACGCTGTCCACAGGGTATGGCCTTTGGCGTTGCAAAATGGAGTGATAGCCTTCCTCATTCAAAATCCCTTTCACCTTGTATAACTCTCCCACTTTACCAACACCAAAGCAACCCTCTCTACAGCCAAGACTCTACAGCCAAGGTGCTGAACATGATGGCATATTGGCCAACCGTGAAAGTCCCTTGTCTCAGGTGTATGAAAGCAGAAGACTTTACTAAATGCAACTAGGAAAGGTCACAGGAGAAAGCAAGTGAATTGTTCTGCTCCCATAATGGTAACGCCCTAGCTAGAGCCTTTTCCGTGCAAAATACTTGCACCTTGGTATGATCAGAGGGATATTACTGTTATTGGAATTAAAAGCAAACTTGTCAACTCTCCTATATCGTTCGGGACACTGACCAAAAAGGGTAGTAGTTAAAAGCAAACTTGTCAGGGCCAGCTGGATGGTATTGGCTTAGAAGCTGTCCCCATACCGTTTGCAATGGGAGCCAACTGTAATGTACATGCCGTAGTCTGGCTGAAATATCCCAACCATTTAACCTCCTATATGCATGGTCAGTAGCAGTTGTGGCATCTAGGTGGTTAACAGAGTGAGGGGGCTTCTCCTAGGTCTGCCATGCATGGAGCCCTAGGCCCTGCCAGACATAGGGTCTAATGGGCTGTCACAAGCATATGCATATAAATATGTAAATGTATATATATATATATTTTAATATATATATATAAAATATATTTATTTTTAATATATATATATATATATATATATATGTAGATAAGGCCCCGAAGGGCAAGGTTTTTGGGGTTTGGAGTATACATAGGCCCCAGAGTTCTGGCGTTGGTGGGGTAGAAGCCGTCAGTTTGTTTGTGTCAGCTGCTTTAGGCGGTTGGCACATGTTTAGCAAAAGTAGTTTAGGGGTGGAAACACAGCTTGGTCTGGGACGGCTTTTACCGGGAGCAGCAAAGAGTTTGTGGGTGGACTGTTTCCCCCGTGTTCCATGGCCAGGATTTCGTTTGACTATATAAGTCAGTAGTTAGCTGACTGGGGGTGGGTCTGCAGTTAAAAGGCCAGGAAGTTTGGGCTGAGGGCTTACACCGAAGCACCATAAGAGCCAGGATAGTAGTAATGACGACTATTGTTAAGTTAGCGCTCGGACGAGCAGGACTGTATTTTGTGTATCTTTTGGTTTGCCATATGTCATTTGTCTGCCTCCTGAGACATAAACGCCGGACAAGAACCGGGCTTCTACCTAAAGGCTGTCTGTGTCTCCATTGCCCTGGGACTTTGCTGTACCACCGAGCTTACCCCCTTACAAGTTGGTGGAGGATGCGGGCATTCGTTTAAGAGACTGTACTCTTGTAGGGACATACACCCGTTTAACAGACAGTTGCTGATATCCCATGTCCTGGGAAAAAGCGGCCACAGTGCCAAAACTAGAGATGGCGAGCATGGAGAAACTAATAAAACAGCTGGTGCAGTCAAACCTCCACCTGCAACAAGCCTTTACTGCACAGCAAGAAACGAACACCCAGCAACGACGTGTGCACAAGGAAGCCATAAAGGTGCAAAGTGAGACAAACCTTCTGTTGGCTCAGGTTCACCAGAAACCGGCTAAGGAGCAGCAACAGGTGAATCAGTCCCTGCAACAGCAGATACAAGCTTTGGCAGAGAGGCAAGGGGCGACTCAGGGCTGCAGGGGGCACCCCGAAGCTCGTACAGAGCGCGCTCAAGGGAAAATGACGTCAGAGGGTGACGTCGAGGCTTATCTGTACACATTCAAAAGAATCGCTCAGAGGGAACAACTACCCCAAGACCAGTGGGCAGATGTGCTGGCCCCCTTTCTGATGGGAGAACCCCAGAAGACGTACTTTGATTTACAGGTCCAGGATGCCAAAGTCTATACCAAGCTCCGGGGAGAGGTCCTGGCCCGGCTAGGAGTAATCTTGGCCGTATGGGAACAGCATGTATACTCCTTTGAGTACAACCCGAACAAACCTGCATGGTCGCAGATGTGCGACCTGTTCCATCTGACAAGCAAGTGGCTGTAGCTGGAGGAGCTGACGTCAGCACAGATCATGGAACGGGTGGTGTGTGACCGCTTCGTACATGCCCTGCCTGTGAGGATTCAAGGCTGCCTAGCATACACCGATCTAAAAAGCGTGGATGAGCTTGTGTCCGTCGTGGAGCATTTTACCGCCACTGAGGACTTCCTACAGGATTGCATGCCCCAGGGAATCAAAGAAAACCATCAGCTGGTAAGATTGTTCCTATTACTAGGGGGGCGAGACTGTATGTCAAGGAGGGAGGCACGCTCTCAGAGCGTACAGGTAAACGGATGCTAAGTCCCAAAAAAGACTCTGGTACAAGGCCCCATGGCCATGTAGTCTGCTGGTACTGCCAAGGTCTGGGACATGTGGCTGCTAACTGCCCCTTGCAAAATGAGCCAATGGACTGTGACTTGGGAAGGCGCAGGTCGTATTTCACCAGCCCTGCTTATGCTGCCCAAAGGGACAGTATTGGTGACCGGCAGGTGTTCCCTGTCAGAGTGGAAGGGCATCCGTTTATGGCTCTCATGGACTCGGGAAGTCTAGTGACTTTAGTTCAAGCCAGCCTAGTCCCTGCGGCTAAAGTCCAAACCCACTGCTTGGGGGTCAGCTGCATTCATGGGGACATTAAGGACTATCTCACGGTCGTGGTCACTGTGGAGACCCCCTGTGGGTCAGTGAGCCATGATGTGGGTGTAGTGCAAGAACTTGAGCACCAAGTTATTGTGGGACGGGATTTTCTCCTGTTCTGGAATATGTGGGAGAATAAGCAGAGCAGAGTGTGTAAGTCCCAAAATACGTTTAATATGTGTAACCCTGTCACGTCAAGTGTGCCTACTGAAGCGGGTGATTTACCACTGGAGGTCCTGGCCGGGGACTGAGATGAAACTCATTCAAAGTCATTGCACGTGAACTGTTTCAGATGTTCACCAGAACCGGCATCCCTAAGGAGATCTTGACAGACCAGGGGACCCCCTTTATGTCAAAAATTACCAAGGAGCTATGTCGGCTTCCGAACATCACCCATCTGTGTATGTCCGTGTACCATCCCCAGACGGATGGCCTGGTAGAACGGTTTAACCGAACTCTGAAAGGGATGTTAAAAAAAGTAGTTGACAAAGATGGGAAGGACTGGGACCATCTGTTACCATACTTAATGTTTTCCAACCGAGAGGTCCCGCAAGCGTCCACAGGGTTCTCCCCATTTGAGCTACTATATGGTAGGCATCCCAGAGGGCTGTTAGACATGGCTAAAGAAACCTGGGAAAAGAAACAAACACCAACACCGCAGTGTTATAGACCACATAGCGGACATGCAAGACAGGATTACGGCAGTTATGCTAATCGTAAAAGAACACATGCAGCAAGCTCAGGAAGCACAGGCCAGAATATACAATAGGTCTGCGAGGGTCAGGTCCTTTAAGTCAGGTGATTGGGTGTTGGTACTAATACCAACTGTAGAGAGCAAATTCCTCGCTAATTGGCAAGGTCCCTATGAAGTTAGGGAAAAAGTAAGTGAGGTAAACTACAAGGTGTACCAGCCGGTGAGAAGAAAGCCCTTACAAATTTATCATGTAAACTTACTAAAACCCTGGAAGGACAGAGAGGTTCTCACGGCAGGAAGGGTGGAAAAGAAAGTATCAAGCACTGAGTTACCAGAGGTCCGTACATCACAGTCGTTGTCAGGTGTTCAGGTCAGAGAATTTCTGCAGAGGAATAGAGAGGCCTTCTCAGAAGTACAAGGTCGGACAAATGTCATTGAGCATGACATTGTGACAGGCCCCGGCCAAAAGGAGAGGCTGAGGCCGTATCGGATGCCAGAAGCTCAGAGGAGGGCTATCTCCGAGGAGGTACAGAAAATGTTGTCCTTGGGAGCTATAGAGAGGTCAAAACTGCAAGATATATTACCACCCTTGACCTGACCAAAGGGTACTGGCAGGTGCCACACACCAAGGAGGCAAGAGAAAAAAATGCTTTTTCTACACCTGATGGCCATTTTCAGTACATAGTACTCCTTTTCGGCCTACATGGGGCCGAAGCCACTTTTCAAAGACTGATGGATATAATCCTACAGCCCCACAGAGCATATACAGTGGCCTACTTAGACGATGTGGTAATTTTTAGCACAGATTAGGAATCGCATCTACGTAAGGTGCAGGCAGTGGTAGACTCCATCTGGGAGGATGGTATGACAGCAAACCCTAAAAAGTGTGAGATCGGTCTTGTGGAGGCTCGCTACTTGGGTTATAATATTGTACGTAGGGTTAGTAAACCACAAATGGACAAAGTGGAGGCTATTAAAAACTGGCCACAACCAGTCTCAAAAAAACAGATGAGAGCTTTCCTAGGGATCGCTGGCTATTATCGGAGCTTTGTCCCAAATTTTACCACCATCGCAGCTCCCCTTCCAGACCTTACAAAAGGGGCTAAGTCCAATAGGGTAAAATGGAACAAGAAGTCAGAAGAAGCCTTCCAGGAATTAAAATAGGTGTTATGTAAGAGGCCAGTGTTAATTGCACCTGACTTTAAAAGGGAATTTATAGTACAGGCAGATGCCTCTAATGTGGGTCTAGGAGCAGTCCTCTCACATGTAGTAAATGATGAAGAACACCCAGTGGTCTACCTAAGCAGAAAACTAACATTGGCAGAAAAATATTACACCATAATTGAGAGGGAATACCTGGCTCTTAAGTGGGCGATCGAGTCCTTAAGATACTATTTGTTGGGCAGACAATTCAGGCTGGTCACTGACCATTCACCTTTAAAATGGATGGCCCAGCATAAATATACATAGTATACATAGGCCCCTGAGTTCTCGCTCAGGTATGGCGAGACTAATACATGTCACTGAGAAACCTGGCATCGGTGGGAATGAAGCCGTCACTTTGTTTGTGTCAGCTGCATTAGGCGGTTGGCACATGTTTAGCAAAAGTAGTTTAGCTGTGGAAACACAGCTTAGTCCGGGACGGCTTTTACCGGGAGCAGTCAAAGAGTTGGGTGGGTGACTGCTCCCCGTGTTCCAGTGCCAGGATTTCATCTGACTATATAAGTCAGCTAGTTAGCTGACTGGGGGTGTGTCTGCAGTTACAGGCCAGGAAGTTTGGGACTGAGAGGCTACACCGAAAGCACCATAAGATACAGGACAGTAGTAAGGACTACTATTGTTAAGTTAGCGCTCAGACAAGCAGGACTTTATTTTGTGTATCTTTTGTTTTGCCATATGTCATTTGTCTGCCTCCTGAGAAATAAACGCCGGACAAGAACCGGGCTTCTACCTAAAGGCTTTCTGTGTCTCCATTGCCCTGGGACTTTGCTGTACCACCGAGCTTACCCCCTTACAATATATATAATAGTGAAGTACAGGGATGCACAAGTATGTATTATAAAGGAGATCAAGTGATCATATGATTATAATAGAATTATGCAATGTATTCCAGGTGCATTGAGTAAGCTTCTTGCACAGCGCCTAGTGCTATGATACACTAAATATCGGTGTGTGAATGCTATAAGGCTTTAAGTGACCAAAAGGTAGCACAAAAAAGCAGCACTATGTAGTTATTTCTCAGATCTAGCTATACATTTTGTGGCACAAACACCACAAAGTATGTTGCTCAGAGTGTTGTAGTATGCACTACGCATGTGTAGCCATTGTCGGACTGAGGTGCCTAGGGCCCATCAGAGAAGTTGATCTTAGCGGCCCACTGTGCTCCCTGCCTCTGCCACTGGTACTGTGTCTGGCCTGGTCTCGCTTCAACTTATACAGACTGGTGTGATGACATCATCTCACTAACCTGTAATCAAGATGGGGCGTTGGGGCTTCTGAGTCTCCCTTATCTAATTGCAGCACGACACCGGGTAGTGAACATAAAAGGTCTAAAGATATTTGGCCCCCCTCTCCGTCCTAATATACCGATGCTGAATCCTCTCTGGAGAGGTGGTTTGGGCTCTCCCATACACCAGAATGCAAGTTCCGAATTTAGCCGAGCAGCGATGCTCGACTGTAATCAGATTCCCATTCATATCTATTTAAGAGTTCTGACCACCTCTCCATTCAAAACAGAGAAGTTTTGGGGCTCATTTAGAAGATCAGTATGGTTCCCATTGCTGTCCATATTTCTTTATGACAAAAACTTGCCTACATATATTTTACTATATTTGTACATTTGTATGTTTTTACAAATAGTTTACATAAAAAAATTCAAGGTACATATGAATTCTTACTTTATGCTACTTATCCTCAATGTGCAAATACCACAATCTAAAAGCCTTTCAAACCACTGCATTTATCTCTATTGATTGTGTTTCATACTTAACTCAATTAACCTTACTAAATCTTTCTATGAGGTTAGTTGATTTAAATGTCAAGATGAGTAATCAGTGTGCTAGTCCAAAGGGAATACCCTTAACAGATTAAAAACGTTTCATTAAATTGGCTTGGAGAAAGAAATGTGTTATGTTTTTCTCCACTGTACATCATTGACAAGAAAACCATCAGCAGCATGTCTGTCTCTTTTTGTTTAACCCTTTCAGGACGCAGCCAGTTTTGGACCAAAAGATTGAGCCCCACCTTTCAAATCTGCATATGTCAATTTATGTCGAAATAACTTTTCAATACTTTTACCTATCCATTTGATTCAGAGACTGTTTTCATGTGACACATTGTGCTTTGGGTTAGTAAGAAATTTTTGTCCGTATTAAAAGGAAAATTTGGAAAAATTTGCAATTTTCAAAGTTCAAAAATGTCTCCATCTAAAACAGATAGTTATATCACACAAAATTGTTTATAACTAGCATTTACCATATGTCTACTGTACATTGACATCATTTTTAAATGTCTTTTTCATTTTTTTTACAACAGTAGGGGGCTTAGAAATTTCGTAGGAACATTTCACATTTTCACAGATTTTTTAGGGACCAGTTCTGATGGGCTTTTATGTTAGATGCCCCAATAAATGACTCCATCTAAAAAGTGCACCCATTAAAATATTAGAAAATATTTAATTTTATATTAATTATTAAATTAGAAAATTTAACTTTTTGGCAGATTTTCAATTTATATTCAATATTTACTGAAACATATTAGATAACAGGGAAATGCAACTCCATATTGATTCCCCTGATTCTGCTGTTTGTAGAGATAACCCATATATGGAGCTATTGTGCTATTTGACTCATCCCCAAGCCCAAAGTAAAAGCAGCTACTTGATTTTGGGGGTCTCATTTTCTTTAGGTGCCTTTACAGTTTTGCGGACACCCTAAGGTGCTAAAACTTAATAAACACTCCTATAAAGACTTCTTTTAGGAAACAACACACTTAAGGAATATATCAAGGGGTGTAGTGAGTTTATTTGCTCCCCTGTTTTCACAGGTTTTTTTTAACGTCAGACTGTGAAAATAAATTTTATTTTTTTCCCAATAAAATGCAGTTTTAGCTGAAAATGTTTCATTTTTGCAAGGAATCCTGGAAAAACAGCACCCTAAATTTATTTCACAATTTCTTCCAAGTCCGTAAAAACCCTATATGTGGGTGTAAACTGCTGTTTGGGCGCATGGCAGGACATACAAGAGAGGCAACACTATTTGGCTTTTAGACTCAACAGTCAGGGAACTCATCTAGGGGTGTAATGTGCATTTTTGTCCGACAGGTGTTCCACAATTTTTTAGCATTGAGGCGTGAAAATATACAAAAAACAGCGATTTCTTCAATATTTTTTGGATTTAATTTTTACAGTGTTCACCGTGAAGTATAATTGACACAATCATTTTACTTATGTGGGTTGGTGCAATTACAAAGAAATCAATTTTCTATAGTTTTTTTTATGTTTTACGGCACAAACTCTTTAGAAATGCGTAAAAATTGCGTTTTATGTTTTCCTAATCTGACAGACATAACTTTTTTATTTTTCTTTATACAGAGCTGTACAGGGGCTTGTTTTGTACAGGATGAGTAGACATTTTCATTGTTATCATTATGGGGTTCAGCAGATACTTTGATCGCTTTTTATCAAGGTTTTTGGTAGGTGGGATGAATAAAATACAGCAATCCTGGTAGTTTTTTATTTTTATTTTTTACAGTCGTCACCGTGTGGGAGAAAGACATGTTAAATATACTCAGCAGATTGATAAGATTACAACTATATCAACTTTACGTATTTTTTATGTCTTACTGCTTCTAGACAGCAAAAACAATTTTAAATAAAAAAGAAACCATGTTTTAACATTGCCAAAATCAACTAGGACTCATAACCTTTTTTTTTATCTCTGGACTTGTTTTTGTGGGTGGAGTAGACATTTTTATTGGTATCATTTTTGGTGGACATGATCTCCTTTTAATCTGCTTCATGGGTGACAAGATGAAGAAATTACAGCAATTTTGGTAGTGTTTTGTATTTTTATTTTTTACAGCGCTCCCTGTGCAGTATTTGTGACATGTTAGTTTTACTCCGTGGGTTGATATACTTACAGTGATACCCAATTCATAAAGTTTTTTTTATGTTGTAGCGCTTTTATTTTTTTTAAAGTGTTTTTATTGTGTAAATCAATATTTATGCATCGCTTTCTACTGATAGCCATAACTTTTTTATTTTGCAGTACATGGACCTGTATAAGGACTTTTTCTGTGGGATAAACTTATGTTTTCATTGGTACTACCTAGGGGCATAAATAAATTTTTGATCGCTTTATATTCCATTTAATGTGTAGCAGGATTAACAAAATCGTAATTCTGCCATTATTTTTTTTGGTCTTTTTTAACGGTGTTCATCATGCAGGTTAAATAACATGACAAACTTATATGCTAGGTTGTTACGCATGCAGTGATACCAAATATGTGTACTTTTTTATTTTGGGGCAACTGGTGTTTGTAATGAGGAAGGGCGGTGTGCGTATTTTTACTTTATTTTTTTTTGTTTGTGTGTTATCATGAAAGCCATCGGGACCTCGCAATTACGTCGTGGGATTTTGTTGGAGACAATTTATATGTTCCTTAACGTACAGATCCGCTAAGGTGTTAAGGGGGGATTGGGAGTTACTACCTAAAACATGTATAGTTCAATAGCTCCCCCATTTTATCTTCCCTATAAATAGTCAGAGAAAGATAATAACTAGTGACCACGATGTTACCTTATTTTATATGCAGACACAGGAAAACTAATGCAGCTCAACAGCTTCTTAGGTCCTTTCTTCAAGTGGAAAATTATGAAATACTGCAGTCAAACCATTTTCATGTTTTCAATTCAAGCTACATACTACCTTGATTATATCAGTGAATTTATATAAAAGGAATCATGCAAATATATCTTATTTCTCAGTCGGGTTAACCACTATACAAAGTCTTTATAATGTATTTACTTATTATGTATATAATAGGGAATCATACAATTTTGTAATATTCATGGACTAAAAATTCTGCGCCTGTATCTCTCTTATATCAATGAAGTTGGCTTCATATAAATGGTATAACTGACATTACTGATCATAGAAATGGCTGCCTTGGAGTAACTGTATGTATTAAACAATAATGTGAGCACTACACACTTGTCATGTGAGCCCTGGTGTTCAGGTAACAGTATTGTATGGAGGAGCAGAATTCTCCAGTATTACTATCTCCAGCAGCGTCTTATCATGTGACCACCACACAGATCATGTGACCCCTGGTATCCAGTTAACAGTAGTGTATGGAGGAGCAGAACTTCTCTAGCATTATTACATCCAGCAGCATCTTATCATGTGACCACCAAACAGGTCATGTGACCCTTGGTATCCAGGTAACAGTAGATTATTGAGAAGAATTTCTCTACCTCCATCGGCATCTTATCATGTGACCACCACACAGATCATGTGACCTCCGGTATCCAGGTAACAGTAGTGTATGGAGGAGCAGAACTTCTCTAGCATTATTACATCCAGCAGCATCTTATTATGTGACCACACACAGGTCATGTGACCCCCGGTATCCAGGTAACAGTAGTGTATGGAGGAGCAGAAGTTCTCCAGTATTACTACTCCAGCAACGTCTTATCACGTGACCAGCACACAGGTCATGTGACCCTTATATCCAGGTAACAGTAGTATATAAAGGAGCAGAACTTCTCCAGTATTACTACCTCCAGCAGTGTCTTATCATGTGACCACCGCACAGGTCAGGTGACCCCTGGTATCCAGGTAACAGTAGATTATTAGGGAGCAGAATTTCTCCAGTATTATTATCCCCTTTCAGTTTTTGTGGAGATGTCGCTCACACATTCTTCTCTGTCTTGTCTTTCTGCTTTCTTTTTTTTCTTTTTTTTAACAGTTATCTTTATTAAAATGGCATATTCTACAAAGTCAGCAGTTATGAAAGAAACTATACAAAGTGATAGCGGACTATTGTACTGGTATAAGAGGTACCGAAGCAGAATTTTTAATACATCAGTATTTGAAAATTGTATGATTTCCTATCATATACAGAACAAATAAAAACAATATAAAGGGGATAAATCCTTTAAAGAAAAAAAGAACTAAGCTGTCACAAATGCTTTCATGAAGCAATCATTTCATTACTGCAAGCAAAGGTTTTCCAACAGTGGTTGAAAGTGGAGGGGGTGATAGTGAATTTACACTTGTGTAAAGCATAGCTATAATCAAGCAGCAGACACACTACCCAAGGGAACAAGTCAGTGCAAATATGGAATCTGTCATCTCTCTGGAAACAAAAGCAGGCAAATGCTGCTGGGAAATGCTTCAGGTGTATCAAATCATTGACACACAAAAAAAAAAACATAAACATGCACAAATACATTAGGCTACTTACACACTTGCCATTTTGATGTGCTTTTTGATTTATAGGGAGGTAAATTAAATAGTAAAGATAATACCTTTTTTACTCCTTTTTTTGGTTTACCATTTTTGGCTCCAAAAACTGCATCAAAAAGTGCATCAAATAGGCTCATGTGAAAGGACCCCAAGACTAGTGTCAGGCATAGGGTGACATGTAAGAACATGTTTTCTGGCATGCTTTGCGCCAAAAAACGTGGTGCAACTCTGGCCGACAGATGTATGAAGTATCCTATGCCTAAATCTGGTGATTGCCATGACAGACCCAACACTTTTGTATGCGCCAATTCTAAGGGGACTCAAGATTCGCACGACGTGTCACATTTTTGAATGTTTCATGACAAAATGTGGTGCAAAACTAATACACCAATCCATATCAATTTCATAGTGGAGAGACCGATACAAATTTTTGGCACATAAATGTGTCTTGCAACAGTACATATTTATAAAGTGCTGACGAATGCTCCACTAACTTACTGAGAAGTACGACTGTCGAGGCAGTACCACTTTTCATACATGTCCCCATATAGGGCCACATGTATGAAAACTGTCTATGTCTAAAACTGACTTTGTTGCTCATAGCAACCAATCAGAGCACCCCTATGTGGCCCATAGTATTTTAGAGAAAAAGCTATGTTTTTGTTGTGTTTTTATTGGTGTTTATTTTTTTCTCTGAAAAAAATATTAGCTAAAAGTCAAAAGGAAAATGTAAAACATACTGCAATTCTTTCTTTCTGTGCTGTTTTCCTTTCCTTAAGGTGTTTTTTTGTATGAGGAGGGGAACATCTCTCCTTATGGAGAGCACCAGTTAAGGTGTGTAGTTTTTTGTTTTGCCTTTTAGCCCACTACTCAGCATTGCATATCACAAGGCATTATGGGAAAGGAGCTGGAAGCTCACTGCCCCTCTATAGGTTGTAACAAATCCTCAATTTACTTCTGATTCATTTGAATCTTTGAGAAGCAAAAAGGAATAATTGTCAGCCAATATTGCTCATCTACTTACGCGTTTCGGGTTTTGCCCCTCATCAGTGTAGAGCAGAGCGATATTGGCTTTGACTGGTGGGAGGAAATTGATGTGGGTATGAGGAGGGGAACATCTTCCTTATGGAGAGAAACCAGTTAAGGTGTGAGTGTTTTGTTTTGCCCTTTTAGCCCACTACTCAGCATCTGCATATAAACAAGGCATTATGGGAAAGGAGTCGGAAAGCTCACTGCGCCCTCTAAAGGTTGTAACAAATCCTCAATTTACTTCTGATTCACTGAATCTTTGGAAGCAAAAAGGAAATAATTGTAAAGCCAATATTGTCATTCTACTTTACGCGTTTGGGGTTTTTTGCTCCTCATCAGTGTAGAGCAGAGCGATATTGGCTTGACTGGTGGGAGGCAATGAGTGGGTATGAGGAGGGGAACATCTCCCCTTATTGAGAGAAAACTTAAGGTGTGTAGTGTTTTGTTTTGCCTTTTAGCCCACTACTCAGCATCTGCATATCACAAGGCATTATGGAAAAGGAGCTGGAAAGCTCACTGCGCCCTCTATAGGTTTGTAACAAATCAAATTTACTTCTGATTCACTGAATCTTTGAGAAGCAAAAGGAATAATTGTCAACCAATATTGCTCATCTACTTTCGCGTTTGGGGTTTTGCCCCTCATCAGTGTAGGCAGAGCGATATTGGCTTGACTGGTGGAGGAAATTTGAGTGGTATGAGGGGGGAACATTCCCCTTATGGAGAGCACCAGTTAAGGTGTGTAGTGTTTTGTTTTGCCTTTTAGCCACTACTCAGATCTGCATATCAAAAAAGGCATTATGGGAAGGAGCTGGAAGCTCACTGCGCCCTCTATAGGTTGTAACAATCCTCAATTTACTTCTGATTCATGAATCTTTGAGAAGCAAAAAGGAATAATTGTCAAGCCAATTGTCTTCTACATACGCGTTTCGGGGTTTTGCCCCTCATCAGTGTAGAGCAGAGCGATATTGGCTTGACTGGTGGGAGGAAATGAGTGGGTATGAGGAGGGGAACTCTCCCCTTTATGGAGAGCACCAGTTAAGGTGTTGTAGTGTTTTGTTTTGCCTTTTACCCCACTACTCAAGCATCTGCATATCACAAGGCATTATGGGAAAGGAGCTGGAAAGCTCACTGCGCCCTCTATAGGTTGTAACAAACCCTCAATTTACCTCCGATTCACTGAATCTTTGCTAAGCAAATAGGAATAATTGTCACGCCAATATTGCTCATCTACATACGCGTTTCGGGGTTTTGCCCCTCACTACACACCTTAACTGGTGCTCTCCATAAGGAGAGATGTTCCCCTCCTCATACCCACTCATTGCCTCCCACCAGTCAAGCCAAAATCGCTTGCTTACACTGATGAGGGGCAAAACCCCGAAACGCGTATGTAAGATGAGCAATATTGTTGGGCAATTTTCCTTTTTGTTTTCAAAGATTCCGTGAATCAGAAGTAAAAATTTAGGATTTGTTACAACCTATAGAGGGCGCAGTGAGCTTTCCAGCTCCTTTCCCATAATGCCTTGTGTTTTTTGTGTCAGTATCATTTTTTCAGACAGTTTGTAGCATTTTCTCCCATAGAACTTTTGGTATTTTCCATTTTAAAAAATGTTTGTTGCAATTGGTGTGTATCACATTACAAATTATGCAATTCAAAAAGGAATCATTAAATCACCTGATTTTAGAATCATATTGTTTGTTATGGGAACAACACAGCAGAAAAAAAACAGCAATTAAAGCACATGTACTTAAAAATATTATTTAGTAAAATTGCACCACTTTTAGCCAATTTTTTTTATACCCAAATATCACCAGATTTATAGACTATTTCCTATAGGGATCCTGTGTTTTAGTTATCATTTTGTGAATCAGGTAGGCTTGTAATACTGTTAGTTTTCAGGCACTACAGAAGAGGCTTGGAAATTGTAGGGCTAATTAGTAAGACAATTTATAGAAAGTGTCATCATCTCTCAAAAGCCAGGTGTTCAGAGTATTGCAGTAGAGACATCAGGAGTACAAGCAGCAAGACTGCTTCATACAGAATGGTTCAACATTTTACCTTGAATTTATAACGTTATCATGAAAATAAATGATGGTTCAACACAAAAGGTAAGACTTGTGTGTTTCCCTGCCTGTAAGTGTCAGACATTAATATACTGTTATTATATTTTGATCAGAAACTCATAGCAGTCAGCAATTAGTAAGGTGTGCCAGGTATTGCAACATGGAATGCATTCATATTCAGTGTCCTTATTCTCTGTATTTTGAATCTAAAAAATATCTACTTCATGAGGTTTCTTCCATGTTTTATTATTTTTATTCATCACTGTATTTCAGGTTATACCTGATACTATTCTTGTATGTAAGGCCAGGTTCACATGTAAATCATATATATAATCCTGGTGGTCGAACTATATCGAATGCATCTCAACACTTTATTGAGGCACATAATTCCCAAGTAAAGAGTTTGCAGGCTGTTGCCATTGAACAAAAAAATTTCCCAACGGGTTGGAACCTAAACATTTTTAAAAACGGGAACCTATTGGATTGTTACACTAAACACAATCTCACTCCATGGCTTAAAATGAAAAATAAAATTTATGTATTTTTAAAATTTTGGTGTTATCTTAAAAGATTTTTTTTTTTGCTGTGGGTTTGTTAGAATTTTTTTTATTTGAATTCTTATTTTATTTTGTTGATATTATTATGTTTACCAGCTGATGCATGCATTTTTTTTTGGGTCCCGGGGGTTCCTATTGTTGCTCCCTTGCTGTTTTGTTATGCACTTGCGCTTCTTTTTGACTCTTGCGCAGCGCGGTTCTCGGTTTATGGGAAAACACGTTGTTGATTTTGTGCCATCCTCTCTGAGTCATTTCGGGCAGTGAAGGGGTGTGGATGTAGCAATTTGCTCAAAAACCGCCTGTGGGGTGGTGGGGGGCCAAAACGTCCCCAAAAGGTGATGTCTTTTTTACCATTATCACCAAAACGAAATTTAAAGGTAGTGTCATGTGTGGTCTTTTTTTTGGGACAAAGGGGGTTGGAGCTAAAACGGTAACCTTGCCCACGAGCTATTGTCCTGTTATTTTTTAATGGATGGAAAAAAAACAGGGATCTTTTTAAATCCTGTCTTTGCACTTTGCGGGAGAATTTTTTCTTTGAACAGGTTCACCAATGGCGTAGCTACAGGGGTCACAGCGGTCGAAATTACAACCGGGCCCCTCACCACTCAGCTACATTTTTAGGGATCTTACCAACTTTTCCCGGGGAAAGTTTGGAGACCCCCGCAAATAGGGGAGATTTCCCGCACCCCTGCAACAGCTGGTAAATCTCCCAGAGGCTCTTTAGATTATCAGTAGCAGCGCAGGGGCAGCTTCATCACCACTGCCCAAAACCCCTAAAGGGAAGGGGGCCGCCCCCTGGAAGCCCGCTATAAGAAGCACATTGAGGGGTCACCCCTTTGAGGAAAAAGCCGGTGTGCGTGAACAGACACTAAAACTCTCTCTCCCGGGCTCTGCTTCCTCCCTCCCTCTCTTCTCCTCCCTTGTACAATGTCAAAAGACTCCGGAGAGGAGCAGGCATGATCGAGGGGGAGAGTCAGCACCTGCAGCCCTCACATCACTGCCCGGGCGCAAGCAAGAGAAGAGGAGGAGGAAGGACCCGGGCAGCAGGCTGCTGGAGTCCTTCACTGCCCGCTAGCAGAGCATTTTCATAGTCTCCAAACTGTTTCTGCCCCCTGCTCTTTGCCCCCCCCGTGTTTTTTCCCTTCCCCCCCCAGAGGGAAAAAACTCCTGCAGGTGGGTACCCAAAAATTAGAGACGATGGGAGTGAATTATTTTATATTGGGTTCATGCTGTACTGTGGGACCTCTGTTAGAAGCTGAAAAAGATCCAACAGATCCCACAACGTGTCCATGGGGAAAACAGTGCAAACACGGTCACTTTGGGCTATCTGTTTCTGTTTTTCAAACATAAAGGTTATGTTCAACGGTTCTTGCTGTGCGTACCCGTGTGCTTTGCAAGAACTGGGTGTTTTTTGAAAGTACCGCTGGTGAGTCTGTATACTAAAAACTGGGTCGGCCCCATTCACCCGCATTACCCCCGGCCCAATGTTTTAAATAGCCACTATTACATACATACAAGATAATTAAAGGGAACCCCAAATTGAGATGGGGGAATTTTCAAAAAATTGTTTTGGTCATTTGCCGAATTTTCCGACAAAATTCGTTTCGGGGCCAATTAATTTGGCACGAATCACGTTAAAAAACGTTTTCCCGCTCCCGAGCACAGGGTGCTGTAGAACGTTGTGACCAATGCTTAAAATATGCAGAGGGGAGCTTTGTTGGGGTCTTCATACAATGTTGTGTTTTTAGTTGACAACGCACAGTTACAAGCCGCCCCGCGTCTTAGAATCTGCTTCAGCAAAACAATGCCCTGGGCACTTACTGGGGCAAATACTTGACCCAAAAAACTGAAGCATGAACGTAGCCTGATAAAGTCATGCAGCAAAAGCGAAAAAAAACAACTGAGCAAGCTCAGTGGCCAAAACCCCCATATTAGTGACAGAGTGTGGAGTGACGGCGGCAGCCACAGCAGCATGAGTTCAGACAGTGCACAATGACCATACAGGAAGTGGCAAAACAGTACCAGCCGCAAGAGTGGCACAGATGACACAGAGTGGAGGTCACGGTGGCAGCAGCATTGAGGTCAGGCGTTGGCACGAATGACAAATACTAGGAGCTGTGGCAAAAAAGGGAGGTAGGCCAAAGAGTGGTACAATGACACAGTGTGGAGTGGCACGCATTGAGCGACAGCAGCAGCCTAAGGTCAGACAGTGGCACAAGACACAGTGTGGAGAGGGCAACGTGCAGCAGCCACTATCAGCAGCATGATGTCAGACAGTGGCACAAGACAAAATCAGGAGGTGTCAAAAACAGGAGTAGGCCACAGTGTGGAGGGCAAACGGCAGCAGCCACGGCAGCAGCATGAGGTCAGACAGTGGCAAAATGACACAAGTGTTGAGGCACCCAGGAGTCACGCAGCAGCATGAGTCAGTATAGTGGGCACAATGACATTCCTGCCAGTGGCAAAATAGTATTCAGCCACAGAGCGGCACAATTACTGAGAAGCGGATGTCAACTGGCAGCAGCATGAGGTCCTGGCAGTGCACAATGACCAGCGAGTGGAGGTGATGTACAGGAAGTCTAACAGCATGAGTCAGAGAGTGCACAATGACAATTCTGGAGGTGGCAAACAGTACCTAGGTTCAGCCGCAGATTTGCACGATGACACAGTGTTGATGTCACTGGCAACAGCAACTAGCAGCACAGCATGACACATAGAGTGGGCACAATGACAGAGTGTTAGGTTGGGTGGCAATACCGATTGCCCTGGGGTAAAAGAACGGTGGTAGGCAATGGAGAAACGATCGAGCAGATGTGTGGCAATCAGCGGTTGCGGTCCATCAGAATAGTGGCTGAGGCAGGTAGTTTGAACCCAACAGGACGCCAAAGTCATTGTGTGTGGAATCCTGGCCGATCCCTCGCCGATTCATCTTACAAGGGTCTGTCGTTCAACAATTCCCATGGACAATCGAGTGTTTCTCCTTGGGTAACTATTGCCCCCGCCTGCACTGAACACCCGCTCTGACATGCCACACTACTGGCCGGGCAGGACAGCTTCTCCACTGCAAACTCGGCAAGTTGCGGGCCACAACATCCAGTTTGTGGCTCCCAGTATGGTTTGGGATTTTGTTTTAGTCCGAGCGATCTTCTAACTGGGTGTGGCAGAGTGGCTGTCCAAGTAGGACCACACACCTTTTGGTTCAGGGAATGCTCCATGTCCTCTGCTAGGCTCGCTGCTGGTGACTGCCCTCCTCACTAGGCGGGTGAATAAGCTTGCTCTTTATTGACTCCAGACTTAGGTTAACTAGCCTGATGGTAGCAGGTAATGCTCCTACCCCCCCCCACCTTCCCCCATCCAGCCGCGGCAGTAGTAACGTGGAGCGCTTAGAAACCCTCACGGTCATACCTGACAAGGATGGACGATCCGCAGCATAGGCACGCCAACTGATTACTGGATGATTTCCCTATAGTAATTTGATTTGTCTTCCCTCTCAAAAGCTTGAAAAATGCTCCATTTTGGACCGGTTAGCGAGGGTCCAATAGGTGTAGAGCCAAAGTCATCCCTCAGCCGATGCTGACTATTCGGCAGTCCCTAGCCAGCTAAATAACCCATGTGCGGACATCTTCAACAAGTACTCCGAGGGCCTCCCCGTGCCTCTCATTTCCACTGTAAACATGCCAACTGGTGCCTATGGGAGTGCATCCGCCACGTCTTCCTCCCCGCCCCCCCCCCATCTCCATCCAACCTCCTCCAGCTGCTCCTGCTCCTCACTCTCTGTCACCCCTGGTAGAAAAACCACTCATTTTTTCACAACAATTGCTTCGCAGCCAATGTCCTCCTCTCCCTCCACCTCCTCCATTTCAGTCCCAACCTGGACTTCATGGTGGCTCACTGAGATTGTAGTCGCCAATCTCCAGGTCCCCCTCCCAACAATATTTCAGCATCTGTTTTCCAGGACAAGAAGCAGTGGAATGAACGTTATTCATCCCGTAGTCCTGGCGACTGACAAATAAACGTGCCTCCTGCTAATGGCCTCAACAACAGGTGTCACGCAGAGCTGCCACTTCGCTGACATCAGAAGTTACACATGTGAGTACTTTCTGTTCTTCTGCCGATCATCAAAAAATCGTTAATGGCCTTTCTTCTGTTCATACAGTTCGGTCCAACGATAGAGCAGTGCTGTGAATTCCAGCTGGTGAACACATCGCAAAAACAGAGCGTGTTGGAGAGCCTTGTTCAGATCGCTTGCAACTTCGAGTAGGAGTGTTCCTCCTGTGCTTTGATACGAATGGATAAAGTGCATGCACACTTTTTCCTGGCCATATTTCAGAATGTTCTGAAGATCGTGGAAAGACTCAGGAACCTTTTACAACCAGATTTAACAGCGTGCGCCATGCAGGTCGCATGGACCAATCCCTCCTGCTGTGCAGCGCGTGAGACACCAAGTTCCTACCATTGTCCTTCTTCCGGTAAGGTTCCGCATTGCTGTTGGCGCGGAGAAAGCCACACATCGATTTTCTTGCTGCATGACCTCAGCTGTTCCTCCCCTGTGTGACTTCGTCTCGCCGAGGCAAGCATAGGTGTAGAACTGCGAGACACCGCTGTGCCCTACCATTTGGATGATGGGCAGTACTTGTGGGAGGCGCCACCCCTGGGGAAAAAGAGTGATGTGAGGTGATGGTCGTTAGTAGGAGGATGCGGACATAGCGCCGGAGGCAGCAAGTATTGACAACGATGAGGAGGAAAGCGTGGCGTCTCCTGTCCAAGTTGTTTGGTTGTGCCTTGGCCAGGAAGCACATTCACCCAGTGGGCCCGTAAATGGACATGTAACTGGCCCCTGACCGTAGTTACAGCTCCAGACTGTCCGCAGCTGCCGTGTAACCTTTGAACAAACCGATAAGCTCAGAGGACTGACCCCACTTTCTGTTCCCCCTACTTATTTATGAATGAGCTGGTACGGCTTTATTAGGAAAAGAAATTACGGCTTGAACTCTCCATTCTCGCTCGGCACAAGCCAATATTCTCTGAATTGTGCAGAGAGTACCACCATTTGGAAAGGGAGGGACTTCAGTAAAACCAGCCAACTTGGTGACAGGAGCACACGGTCAGGCCTGCTGCACCTTAGGATGGTTGGAGCCGCATACTGTTTGTCCCTTTAAAACTATCGCCTCTCTGAACGAACTGCTGTCGCTCGAAGTGATTAGCGATGGATCCAGAGCATCTTGAACAGGGAGAAGGATGTCAAAGAGAAGACAGCTGCCTTCTGCAGAGGGTGGAGAGCCTTGACCATGGCTGAAATGGCATGCGTTCCACTTGGCCGCTGCTGCTGTCTGCATGCGGCAATGTTGGACCACCACATCTGATCCAACGTATCCTTCTCCCAGGCCACCGGATGGTGACGCTGCATGTGATTGCCGAGGGCCTTTGTGCAACGTTAGCGTCCCAGGCCCACGCTTCACTTTCTGCCCACAGATTCAACATATACCCATATTCGCTCCTTCCGTGTCGGTAGCCAAAGAACTGTCCACAGACCGTCAGATGTAGCTGATTTTACCACGGCCAACGCACCGCACTGAGTACTACTTACTGCCGCCGCTTGCCATACGGTTGCGCTGAGCCCTCCATGTGCCGCCTACTGTCCTTGGACCGTGTCGAAGGCGTGTTTTGCTACCCCTTGGGTCCGCTTGGCTCCCCGACCTCACACTGCATGCTACCCCTGCTGACTTCTACGGCCACAACAACCCACTTGTCTGGCTGCGCCGCTGCCTTACACCAAGCTGACGCCCTTTTCCTCCTGACGATGAATGGAAGCCCTTGCTTCACCCGGCTCCCAAGTGCGTTCGGCTACATCATCAATCGATTTGTGTTTTCATCGTCACTACTGTCCTCATCACCCCGGACTTTGTGTAAGCCGAGTCTAGCACCTCTCACCACATGAACCTCTCCCTCCACTCTCCACATCTATCTATACTTTGTCGCCTTACTGCAAGATAGCTGGGATATTGCCCCATTTCTTCCTGCCAAGTAAGCCTGCTGACTGCCCTCCTCAAATTGGTTATCATCCGCGATATATAGTGTCGCTGAGCCCATCCAACATAGTAAGAATCCCTGCCTGAGGGAACTGAATGAGTACCGAGGCGGGCTGAGGACAGAGGGCCGCGTGACTCCCTCCCGGGGCCATGCACAACAAAGTGTTGTTGTTCTGAGGTTCCCACGACTCATGGCTGGGGTGTCAATGTCATCTGGAGGAAGAGGTATGACTCTAGTCCAACCAATCAAGAACCCTTGGGTTTTTTGCTGAACACACGACGCCGGCTAGATGACAGCGGCAGTTGTGGCCGGTAACCGAGTGGACCCTGCTGCGACGCTCCCCTTCTGTGCTGCTACCTGGGCCCTTACAGAAATGTTTGTGCCACTGCCACTCTCAGTATGCAGAGCCTGCCACCTCTCTGTCTGACATACTTGTTTGTTCTAAAAGTACAGACTCAGCTTATTAAGCTATCTGTATATTATAAATATACACCCATTTTGAACATCCAAATGAACCCAGTAACAACTTGGGTAAACCCAAGGATATAAAGTTGCGTCTCCCTACAGAAATGGCAATGAAAATTTTACTTGTTGTGTCGTTTACAGATCACGTGTTGTTTTTACGAAATTAGAAAAGCACACAACAGGCTTTAATTAACCTCCGCATGTGATTATGCTACAAGAAAAATGTTATATATTTCGGATGTTGAAAAAAGACGCGTCTTTTATTTTGTCAGCACACAGCAGCAAGAAACCACGCTTAAATTAACCCCTGGATGTAAATTGCGCAATAAATTGAGCCACCACAAACTATACTTTGTAGCGTGTTTACAAAGTGTATTATTCTACGCCACACACAATAGATAATACATTTAAATTAACCATTGCTTGTGAATTAGGCTACCAAAAAAAAAAAAAAATATATAATTGTGCGTATGAAAAGAGCGATTTATTTTTGTCAGCACACAGCAAAACAACGCTTAATTAAACCCCTGGATGTAAAATGCGCAATAGAAATTGACCATACCAACAAACTAAGTAGCTTTGTAGCGTGTTACACTGGCGGTATTTTCTACCCACAACAACAAGAGAAAAAATGGAAATTAACCTTTGCTTGTGAAATAGGCAACCAAAAAAAATATGATATATTGTGGCGGTTGAAAAAAAGACGGGTTTTACTATTTTGTCAGCACACCATCAAAACAACGCTTAATTAACCCCTGATGAAATTGCGCAATAGAATTGAGCATCCAAAAATAAGTGGTATTGTATTGTAAAAATGCTTTTCTTTAAATGAATACAACAGTAGAACTCGGCTTAGAACCCACTTGGGATATTGAAATGTATAGCGCTCTCGGGACCGACACCTGATTTCAGATCCAATACCCCAAAAAAATCATAAATAGAACCAATCAGAGAACAGCCTCTGGAGACAATCAGAGACACCCCCCACCAAAAACCACTAGGTGTAAAAATCAGTTTCTTTTCAGAAAGCTCATTCACCCTCATCAACAACCTTCCGATTCAGTACATGTGAGAGGAGTGTTGTGCTCGCCATCGTCGCGCTCGTCTTATATAGTGCGGTACAGATCACAGAATCCCGCCGGTCACTGATTGGCTTCATCCTTCACATGTTCATGCATGCTATGCCCATCTATCCTCCAGAGTGGGCTTTGCCCCATGTAAACGCCATGTGCTCTCAAGGGCCATTTTTACATGAAAAGCACACTTCGTTCACCGCGAATTCACCCCAATATTTCGATTTCGATACGATACCGGAAGTTTCCTCCTTCCTGAAATCTAAAATTCATACGAATTCCACTTCGTTAGAATCGATTCGCCCATCTTCTACCCCTACAAAAAGAAATATTTGTGGTTCTGAAATGTGTGTACATAGTATGTTTCAAGACACAGGCTGTAGTGGCTGACGATTCTAGGATTGTAGTTCCAAGAGATTAGCTGTGAAATCTAACAAGTACCAGCATAACTGCACTAGATGTATCTTTAAAACTGTAAGCATATGAAGTATGTGGTAAGGCTGGTACTTGTAGATCACACAGCTTTATGTGAACTTCAAGTCCAGCATGTCAGCCCACCACCAGTTTCATGTAACATAAGGTACACACATTACAGGCATAAAAAAGGATAAGAAGGATAAGAAGGTTAAAAAAGTGACACATAATTGGGTATCATTGCGTCTGTAAAATGTCCAGTCTCTAAAATATAACAATCTTCGTCTGTTTTGCATGTAATAGTGGTCTTAGTGTAATGGTGTTATAATTCACGTAACAGTATCAACGAGGTTTATATTCAGTCTCATAACGATGGTAATATGTGGCATTATTCATTTTGGTCTTTGTATATTGTATTTATATTGGCAATACTGTCCTGGTAATTTTTTCGTATTGATCAAGTAAGAACCTATTGTTAAAAAGTATTGGTCCACAGACCCTTGTCTTGGGTAGGGAGCCCCAAGCTTAATTTTCACCCGGGCCCAAGATTTTTCAGCCACCCCCAGGTATCACTACTAGACGGTATATGTGAACATTGAGTGGGCCTGAAAACTGTCCAGTTGTGGTCAAGTCAGCACCAGTTTTAGAATAATTATGCATGTATTTGCTGTGTTTGACCAGCCATTGCAGCAAAAATTATAAATTCCTCCAAACTGTCATTACTAAGCAAACTGCCTTATAGCAGAAACAGAGATTTGACATCATGGACCCAATGTATACTACTAAGTATAGAATCTTTAATATGATTTCTGATTATCTAATTTGTAAAAGCTATAACCAAAATTTACCACTTTATCTAATATTTTTATTTTGTTGTCTGCCTACCTTTAGAACATAAAACTGAAATTAAAAAGTTGCATGCAAAAAATAGTACAGTATTTCCAAGGGTTGAACACATACTTAGCAAAAGGGATTTTCCCATCTTAATAAGATAGCTATAATATGTCCAGATAGGTGCCGATCCCACCTCTCTATCCTTTACCTGATCTAGAGAACAGACCTTAAAGGTCATCCATTGCAACAGTAAATGTGGTCCTAATTCTCAAATTATTTAAAGGGAATATGTCGCCAATTTTTTTTTTTACTTATTAAATCAAGCCCCTGATCCATATTATTTTCCTCTCAGTCGTTTTTATTTGCTAATTGTAGATTTCTCTATTCGGCCGTCTATATATGATTGTGGGGAAGACATTCTTGCTGGCACTGCTTTAACAGCAGTCAGATACTTTACAGCAGCTTCATGCACATAGGATTCTTAAGACAGATTCTGTCCCATAGACTTGTATAGGAGAGTTTTCACTGTGAAGGGAGGGGAGAGGGGGAGCTGTGACCATCTCCTCTTGTGACTGGTGGATTCTATGTTATCTGCATACAATGGTGTCTCCTTTCAGTTTGACCCTGCTTTTACTGATAATGAGCAGACTGCTGAAGAGCTCTCTAAACAGAGCAGGAAGTGTCATATGACTATTAGGCTTAATGGCCAAAGTGAAAACTACAGGGCTTAAGAATTATTAAAAAATATTGAAAGTGATATGGAAAATTTAAAAAAACATAACCAAAAAATCCTAAAAAATGTGTTTAACATAAAAGTGTGAGTTAAACAATAAGTAATTTTTTGATGACACATTCCCTTTAGGTCGTGTTCACACGGCTTATTCCCGACGGATTTGTGAGCCGTATTGAGCTCACAAATCCACCGTGAATAAGGGGCGGGACGGGGGTGGGGCCGGTGCGCGGCGGGGGCGCCGCTCCCGGCCCCATAGACAATGCATTGTTTACGGCGCGTACGCGCCGTAAATAATGTGCATGTCAGTTTCTCCCCGCCCGGGAGAGGAGCGACGGAATCCACTGTTCTCTATGAGAACTGTGGATTACCGTAATGACAGGGACGGATTGGCGCCGTACTGAAGCGCAAATCCGGCGCGGAGTACGGCTCCAATCCTTGCCCAAATAAGCCGTGTGAACGAGGCCTTAAATGGGAGTTCCCAATACAGTTCTGACCACCAATAGATAGTTTTGACCACCTGTCTGTTCTGAACAGAGATTTTCAGGGTCCAGACCTGCACCTATCACAAATTTATGGCATATCCTATCAATATGCCATAAATGTGTAAGAGAGGATGCTAGACATAGGGATTCAAAAGTGGAACCACTTGAACCACTTCATTGATTTGTAGGTATGAATACATAGGGCTCTACTATTTGGTCTTCCCATCATAAAATCATAGTGATCTCAGTAATCCTAAGTGTTATGGGCGACATGTATGAAATTTGGCATGTTAACGCCAAATTTCATGTGCCTAACATTAGTCTAAATGCGCCTGATTTATGAACCCGTTCTATAGCGGGTCATAAATCAAGTGCATTCTAGCGCTCGGGCGACAGTTCTGGCTCAGGTATAGCACTTTGAAAGTGGTTTACCTGTTCCAACTGTAATGAGCCTAGAAATGCCATAGCGAAGCTCTAAATCTACAGCTTCGTACGGTTCTAGTGCGCCCCGCCACCCAAACGCCCCCCGAGATTGGACGCATTACAAAGTGCCGCAGGCCCGAGAGTGCCGTGCAGGAGATTTAAAAATGTATGAGCGAGGCTGCGCCTAATATCGGGCTGAAAAGACGCCAGATATCTGCCGCAGCCCCATTCATACATGTTGCCCTGTATCTGCAACCATGTGAAACATAGCAAATGTTAGCATTTGTATTGTATAATTAAGGGCTCCATACAACTTTATTTGGTTCTTTCTCTTTGTACTTTATATATACCTTAAATATATGCTGATGTTCTTATATTCTGGTAATGTTCTGATGACAGAAAATGTGTCCAGTGAAACATCTGAAAAGCATTTTCATTTATTAATATGTTTACATTTGTTTATAAGATGCATTTATTACAGCTATATCTATATTTTTGTTTCTTTTAGATGTTAAAAAAAGGGGTTTAACAGTAAATAAAAACTTGCCCCGGAGTTTCTAAAGGATTCTGGGCTTTTGGCTTATGCCGCAACAAGTTCACATTAATCGCCTAAATGTAAGAGCACTGTATATTTACTCTGACTGAGAAGACATTTTACCTTCGCATTAGCTGTAACATCTACCACATTAAATCCATCTGCTGAATATTTTGTAGGTCACCCTCCTGCCACCAATACTGCTGTGACCCACATAGTCATGGACTTCACTAGGCTTCTTAGGGCATCCTGAGTACCCAAAAGAGGAAAAAGCAGCGATCCTTTAAGTCTTGGGGGGGGAGCTAGTTTTTCCAGATAGATAGAACTTTAAGGCAATCTACCCAGAACATTTTCATGTTCTTCTAATAAATTAAAAAAGGCGTGTGAGGGGGGAAAATATCCTGCTAAAAGATGCCACTGCCGTTACAGAATACTATTGCTGTGAGGTGGTCTATCTGCTCTGCAATAATATTTGCAGGTGGTTCGGTACATTTCAAAGTAACATCCACATGAATGTCAGGACAGGAGGTTTCCTAGCAAAACATTTCCCCGGCACAGGCATGCCCAATCGACATTCATTTTCCCACGTGCTTCCCCGGGGCCTTCTCTTTTTTGGTAAAATATGCACATGCACCCTTTCAAAATACAATTAAAAAAACATGATTCATGGGACCAAGAAAACCTTCTTCCATTCATTCATGGTCCAATTATCTGACTCATGTAGCCATTGTAAGTGTTTTCGGCGGGTGACAGGAGTCAGAATGAGGGATCTGACCAGTCTGTGTCCATGCAGCCCCATAACCAGCAAGTTGCAATGCACTGTGTGTGTTGGTGCATTTCTGTTATACACTTTCCCCTGCGTTTTTTTGCAATACTAACCCTGCTGGGAAAAAAAGAGAATGTACCTTTTTGCCCCTTTTTGTATCAAAGACCCCTTTGGAACCCCTGACCCTAATTCTTAGACAGTGTAAAGTTAGACTAGAAATTCTTACAATTCCCCACATTTATCATATTGCTTATAAATCTGGTGCACGTTAAAACTGTCTGGACCCTTTTTTCACCTTTTTTGATGCTTTGGCTTACTTTTTTTGCCACTTTCGCACCAAAAAATTTTTTTGCATTTTTTTTTTTGGCTCCGGCGAAACAAAAATTATGCCCCCCTTTCAAAAAAGCTTGCCCCTTTTACCCAAGGCCCTACTTTTGTTCGATGAGCATAAAGTGTCTTTAAAAACTGTCTAAAACAAATAAAAAATATGGTGTTAAAAGCCAGCTCCCCCAACTTTTTTTTCCCCCAGGAAGTTTTTATGCAAGGATTTTTTTCCCTGGCCCCTGGGGGGTGGGGGGGGGGTGGTTATCGGGGGGGGGGGGATTAGAAGGGGGTTTAAATTTTTGAATCACACACACAAAAAAAAACACAAAAAAGTTAACTAATTTTTAGGGTTT
>JAODAL010020624.1:0-68950 GCA_025379985.1 Phyllomedusa bahiana | reverse complement strand
TACCGTTACCAGACCTCTTGCTACGTTTTCCCGACTCCGAACCTCTGCCGCCGCCCTGACCTTCCTGCCTGTCCCGACCACGAACCATTGCCGCTTGCCCTGACCTTCTGCTGCCCCGACACGATTCCCGGACTACGATTCTGTACCTCGCTGCACCTCGGCTGCCACCGCAAGCAAGTCACGTCAGGGGGGACGATCTGGTAGCCTCCCGCCGCAGAAAGTCCATCCCGCTTTGCGGTGGGCTCTGGTGAAAACCGGGGGCTACTTAGATTCCGTTCCCTGGCGTGGGTTAACTATCATCGCTTGCGGTGGTCCGGCGGATCCACTACCCAGCCGTTACACTATTACTCAGTAATTCCGCTATATAGGAGGCGGGTGTGGGCTGCTAATTGCTAACAACAACCGTCAGTAACAGTAGTGACCCTTTAGATCGTGGACGCAGCATCTAAATGAAGGAGAAATGATGCCATGCACCGTTTCTCACTCTGATCACGGGGTGCCGATCAGTTAACGTGGTGTCTGGAAAAAGGGATAAAGTTTTACTAATCCCTTTAATCATCCACATTAAACTCTAAATGCATATTATCTCTAAGTGCAGATGGTCCCACTTAGATGTTGGGCCCCATGGAAAATGCTATGCCTGCTACCCTGGTAGTTATGCCTATGATCCCTACTCTCCCTACAGTAGTGGCACGTAGTACAGTCTGCAGCCTCTCTTGTGTATTTTCCTGTGCCCTAGTCCCTTTTGGTATGCTCTAGCATCTGTCTCACAATCCAATAAATAACATAATTATGAGTAAATAATCATGGATGTTAACTGTAGTCTCAACATGTTTAATGTGTGAATGCCGAAAAAGTTTTCACCAGTTTGTCTACTGCAAAATATTTAGGGCGACATGTCAGAAAAGCGGTGTTTCAACGCCAGTTTTAGGCACATTAAATCAGTGTAAAGTGCGCCAGAAGTCCGATCCTTTCAAAAAACTGGCATCAGGTATACCTTGCATAGAAAACTTAAAGCGCCTTTTTAGGTGCATTGCGCAACTCGCGGTGCATAGCATATCACTGGTAGTATATGCAATGCGCCTATCGTGGCGCATTACGTGACGGAGGCGCATAACATATGTAATGCGCCTCAATAGGCGCACAGCCCATCATATTTAGGCGCATTACAAAGTGTAGTGCCAGGAATATAATGCGCCTAGTTCTTGGTGTACGACAGTTATGGTGTCAAAAGTGGTTTTGGCCCAAAAGAGACCAAAAAACTGGCGTTGGCGTGTTGGGACTTGTCGCCCTTAGTGTTACTTCCAGAGAATTCTTGTAAAACTTCTTTCTTAGGACAGTGGCCAACTTACAGTAATTACTTCTATCAGGTTTGTGCTTCTTTTCATTTATAACAATTCTGGGTTGGCTGTAAATAGAAAATTATCTAGGAAGTGAGTCTGCTGCCATTTCTTAAGAAATTCAAAGTTAGAAAATTTAGATAGCTTTATATTATGAAGAGTAATCAAATAATTCAACAATAAAAATAAGATAACCTAGTTACTGGATAAATCATGTGTTTACTGATAAGGTGAAAATGGAATTGATTAGTATTAACTTTTGCTCCCAGGTACCACGGAAAGACAATGTTTTAAAACTAAATGCTATGGCTGTTATGAAGAACATAAAATATTATTGCCAACAGGAAAGGAACATGGAAACAAAAATGAAATATAAACAGATATCACCAACATATCATCATAAAACTCCACCCATTATTCATTATTATGGCTGCAACAAGGGTTCAGGGTCATCTGTGATTTAATTACCTAAACCCTTAAAGGGGTTGTCTCACCACAAGGATTGCTATTTATTTAAAAAATCTTGCAAAAACAAGTCACTTTGAATATAATTCCATTAACAGTGTCCTACCTATTCCTAAACATCGCCTCTTAAATGGGCTGCATCAGTTTCTGAGGTCACTATAGCTACAGACCTGTTTGATCCCTCCTGATAGGCTGCCAGCACTAGTTGTTATAGCTACAAACCTGGCTTCTCCTGCAGACTAATGGAAGCCAGTAAACACGCCCTTGAATTCAAAGAGAAACCAAGACAACAGGACCCTGGTAAGATGAATCAATGTAGTGAGACAACCCCTTTAAGGACAACCCCTTTAAGGAGAAGACTCATACTTACCTCCCGGACGCCCCTGTTCAGTCCCGGCTGCTGGTCTGTTCAACCAGGAAGTTAGGAGTGAACGTCCATCGTTCACGTGACAGCTCCAACCAATAACATTCCACAACGTCTGTGGCCTGTAATTAGCTGGAGCTGTCACGTGAACGCTGAAGATTCAATGCTTCATCCCAGGATGAACGCATCAGCAGCCGGGAGTGAAGAAGACTGTCCTGGAGGTAAGTATGAATCTTCTCTTCTAATTTTACTCATACCCCGACGGATGAACGAGCTGTGACCAGTCCCTGAACACCTCTTTGAGGTTCAGTTTTTTTGTTTTTATTGCTACATTTTGAATAAAGTGAGTAGAGATGGACGAATCGATTCTAACGAAGTGGAATTCGTTTAGAATTTCAGGAAAACTTCGATTCTGAACGAAGTCGAAGTTTGGGGTACTTCGGGTGACCGAAGTGTGCTTTTGATTGATAAAATGGCGGCGAGCACATGGAGTTACATGGGGCAAAGAACTCTGGGAGGAAGAAGGGCATAGCCTGCATGACATGTGCAGAGATGTAGCCAATCAGAGACCGGCGGGATTCTGTGACATCACCGCACTATATAAGTCCGGGCGCGACGCTGGGAGCTCATACCGCTCTCACTGTACTGAGTAGGGAAGGTGCTGCTGCTGCTGCTTATGATAGCTGATAGTAAAGAACTCACTTTTATACAGCGATTTTTGGGTGGTGTCACAGCTTGTCTCAGAGACTGCTTCTCTTACGTTCTAATTCTGATTTTGTGGGGTATTGGAACTGAAGTCCAGTGTGCGTCCAATTCAGCTACATATACATTTTAATGTTATCTGCTCAGTTCTTGAGCACATTGAATATCCAAGGGTTATCTAAGCCTGTTCCTGTTGTATTCAGATAAAGAAACAGCGTTTTTACAATCCAAATACCACTTTATTTTTGGTTGCTCATTTATTTTGCGCAATTTAGATCCAGGGTTAATTAAAACGTTGTTTTTGCTGTTGTGGTGACTAAAGAAACGTTCTTTTTCACCGCCAAAGAAGAAATTTTGCCTGTTGATAATTCATATCCGAAGGTTTTAAATTTCAAGTTTTTCTGTTGTTGTGTTCCGTAAATACATGCCGTTTTAACACGCTACAAAGTGGTAATTGTTGGCAGAACATTTCTTTTGCGCAATTTACATCCAGGGTTAACTAAGCGTTTTTCTGCTGTTGTGTTGACTAAAAGAAACGTTCTTTTTCACCACCAAAGAAGAAATTTTGCCTGTAGCATAATTCATATCCGAAGGTTAATTACAAGTTTTTCTGTTGTTGTGTTCTGTAAAATACAGGCCGTTTTAACACGCTGCAAAGCTGGTAATTGTTGGCAGCACATTTCTTTTGCGCAATTTACATCCAAGGGTTAACTAAGTATTTTTCTGCTGTTGTACTTAGTAAAAGAAACGTTCTTTTTCACCGCCAAAGAATAAATTCTGTAGCATAATTCATATCCGAAGGTTAATAAAGCCTGTTTGTGCTTTTATATTCAGTAAAATACACAGCTCTTTTCTGCATTTTTACTTTGAACTGTCCCACCTTTGAATTTGATTGGTCAATACTTCTCCATAGGTTAGAATAGGTCCCTGTTGCTCCTATTCTGATTAGCCGGGATAGCCAAGCCCACGCTACTTCAACCAATCAGCTCTTTTCTGCATTGTTCGTGTCTTTGGAACTGTCCCACCTATGAATTTGATTGGTCAATACTTCTCCATAGGTTATAATGGGTCACTGTCACTCCTATTCTGATTGGCCAGGATTACCAAGCCCCCGCTAGCTCAACCAATCAGCTCTTTTCTGCATTTTTACTGTATTTTGAACTGTCCCGCGTTTGAATTTGATTGGTCAATACTTCTCCATAGGTTTTAATGGGTCACTGTCGCTCCTATTCTGATTGGCTGGTTTCTGCCGACCAATGAGAAGCGCTTACAGAATTTGAATTAGTGTATTTCACAGCAATTTCGAACATCCTAATTCCTGATGTAGCGCCGTTCTAGATTTTTGGAAAGTGATTTTTTTTATGTATTTTTTTTTTTGAAGGTTTGAGCTCTTTTTCAGATAATGTTTTACACCTAATAAAAGCGATTTTTGGAATCATACTCCATGCCTCACGGAGCTGAGAGCCGAGATGGATTTCTTTTGCGATCTTCTATATGTTTCCTCTCATGTTACGTTCTCGCTTCACTTCTCCTCCTCCAGCTCATTTAGACCACATTCAACTAGGTCTGCCTGTCAGAGCTGGCAAGAGCTGCAATGCGCCGCACTTTGCCGAGCCGCGATCATGCATGCCTCGGAGTATTCGAATGAGCCGCATCCCACCCCAGAACGCCCACACCGCGCCCATTGCACGCCCCTTCATGTTAAGCGCATACGAAAGTGGCAAAGGTTGCGCCTAACATCGCATCCCTGCGTCCGACAGGGGATTCGGATCAGAAAACAGGCGCAACTCTCGATCATACATGTTGCCCAGTGTTTTTAAATGGCACATACAAGTACATTTTTCCTGGCCATTTGTGGAGGGCAATTTATATGCAAGGGTTACCCAAGCTTCTAAGTGGGTTCATTTGGAGTCAAATACGGGGTGTGATTTTCATATACAAAAAATCTTCATCAAACAGTGTCTGTAAATTTTAGAAAAAAAGAAACGGGGGTAGGTCAACAAAAAAAAAAAGGTGGGAAAGGCTTTTACCAAAGCTTTTCAGCATATAAGCCAACAGAGATCATCTAACAAAGAGACATGGAAGATCGGGGAAAAAGTACGCAGTTATTAAAAATTTTTCAATGGTTTTATGGAAAAAGCCCTTCGGTTTTTAGAATGCACATTTGATTTTTTAAAAACTTTAAAAAATAAATTTTTAATTTCATAAAAACTTAAAAACTCCTGGGAAACAAAAAGACGGGGGATCACACAAACAAAGGGAAAGAGACGTCGGGGTGGGGGGGGTAACCACGGGGGGAAGGTCTCAGGAAGGATCGCTAGATTTTATGTAGGGTTCAGGGTGCAAAAGACATCCCAGGAAAAAACCATTTTTCCCAAAACTGGTCTATTCTATCATGAAAGGGGGCCGTCAAGTATTCCAAAAACGCCAAAACTCCAAAAACCTTTTGGAAAAGGGGTTCCTAAAGGAGTGGGGGCGCTTTTTTGGCCCGCCATCCCCCCCGAAATCAGGAAACCGGGCCGCCTTTTAAATGTTACCCTTTAAATGCAAATCAGTTTTTGGGGAAACCCCTGTACTGGGCCATTCAACAGGTGGGTTAGGGGAAAATCAAGGGAAACCCAAAAAGGGCTAAGACCCTGTGCAGGAGATCCTGCCCCTTGAAAACCAAAAAGCCCAAACAAATGGAACACCCCCCCAAAAGATGTGGGGGGGCCCCCCAATAAAAGTGTAAAAATCCCCCAAACAGGCCCTGGGGCAGTTTGTGGTTTTAAAACTTATGCAGGACCTCAGGAGTGTGGAAACCAAAAAGAGAAGTATTTTTATAAAAATTTTTTTCCCTAAAGTTGTGCAAATCAAGGGATTTGGGCCCTTGCAGCCCCCCATAAGCTTGCCACTTTCCAAAGGGAATTTCCCCCTGCCCAGGTATTTTCCCCCCATTTTGCCATGCCTTTAGTGCCGGGGAAATCGTGGGAAAAAACGGTCTGAGAGAATGGTGTAGAGGGGCCGAGATAAGCCCTCTAGTGGAAGGGCTTGCTTTACCATATTTGCTCAAACGAGTGGGGGGTGGTTTAACGGCAGGGTCCCAAAACAAGAAAAAAAAAAAAGCGAAAACTGAAAATTAAGGGAACCCCTTCGATTTTTCCCTGGGATTTTGAAAGTCTTTTCTGGAGGGCGGAAACGGTATAAATTCCAATCCTCACCCGGCAATATCTACGAAACAAATAAACCATGCCCCAGCCACGGCCCACAACCAATTTTGGGAACGAACCTTTGGCACAGGGGGTGAAAAAAAAAGGGACCCCATTGGGGATGCCCCTAGGGGCCACTGGAATTTTTTCCCTGCATTTGGTTCCAATCTTTTGGGGGAAAAACCTAATGGGGCCCCAAAAGGTAGCCCAGATTAGGCAAGGGAAAGGGAGGGGCCCAGAGGAGTGCTTTTGGGAGGAATGGGAGCGAGCCAATAGCTTCTCGATCTCCATCCTTTTGGATTACGCTGGGAAGGGTGGGCCATCCCCGGAAGGCCCGACCAGGTGGGTCCCGGGTAGAAAAGGAGGACGCCCAGGGACGGCCAAACCCCCTTTTCCCTTTTTCTGCGGGCCCACGAGTACCATCTTTGGCAACCCGATGCCTATTTTTGGGCCCATAAAAACCCCGGGTTTGGCCGCCTGGACAAACGAAGCTCTCCCAAAGGGACCCCCAACAGGGGGGGTTTCAAAGAAAATAAAAAAAGTTTGGGAAATTATAGACTTTTAAAACAGCGTTTTTTCCTTCCAAGAAGGAGAGGGGGAGAAAAATGCCTTTTAGAAAAAAATTCTTTATCTCTTTGAAGAGGGGGAAAAAAATTTTGCGCCATAAAAGGAGCCATACGGGGCAGTAACCCTGTGTGCCCGGGTTTTTACCCGAGTGGGGTTCCATTTAAAGGAAAGTTTGTGCTTGAGAAAAGGCAAAGGGCCTCTTCGGGGATGTTTTTAGGGAGGGTTTTTCTTTTTTTAGTGGTTTTTATTTTAAAATACCCAGATGGGGGTTTTCCAAATTTGGAAAGGGAGGGGGTGGAGGGCCCGTAACGAGGTATGCATCCCCAGAGAGCGTTAAGAGAATGCCCTTTAAGCAAAAAGGACAGTTTGAACTCCCTGCCCTGCCCCGGGATCCCCCTTAAAAAGCCCAGGATTCCGGGCGCCCAAGGGCTAAATACGGGAGCGAAAAAGGGGAAGGGGAAAAAGGGGGCCACCCTTGTCGGTGCCTTTTAGGGAAATTGGGAAGGTTTCCGATGTACAGGGGTAGTTTAAAAGGGAGCATTTGGCGAACCATATAAGCCCCTTAAGCCTTCATAAATAAAACCAGAAAACCCCAAAATGCCGAAAAGGGGTTTAAAAGGAGAAACGGCCACTTAGCCTATCAAAGCCTTCTCTGCGTCCAGCCCCGGGTGGGGGGCCTCCCCAAACTGATGATTAACCACTCCCCCAGGTCAATCGTACCCTAAAATTGTTCCCCCCCCTTTCCCCAGATGGAACAAAGCCCACCAGTCTTTGGTGGATTTTTCTGGGGGGGCCATTGGTTTTTTCCCCAAATTTAATAAAATTTTTTTGATATTTTTCAATCCGAATTGGAAAGGGGGGAAAACGTCCCTTTTTTGGGCCCTTTTGCAGGGTTTCCCCACCTGACTTTTGGGTGAGGGTGATAAGGGAAAAGAAAATGGGGTCAGGATAGGAAACCCCCCCATAAAAAAGTTAAGAGCTGTAAAAAATGTGCGGGGCCAAAGGGGGGTCAGAGTATAAACCCTTTAAAAAAAAGGTACGGGAGACCATCAGGCCCGGGTGCTTTGCTTTAAAGGTAGGGGTTTAAAGGGCCTCTATAACCTTCCATTTAAAAAAAAGGGGGGGGGGCCCCAAAGAGCAAAGCCTTCCCGAGGAAGGGGGCAGTGACATTGGCGCAAGAAGTCCTGGATAAAATTTTTTGGGCTCTATTTCCCTTTTGTGGGGGGAGAGTCAGGGGAATGAGTAAGATCAAAAAAAGAATTGAGAAAAAAGTTTTAGCTTTTAGACTTTGGGCGTAACTCAAGGGTTCCCCCCCCCTTTTTCTGAGGGCTTGGGGCATAGAGTTCGACCGATTTTCCCCTTTAGCTGTCTAGCCAATATTTTTATGGGCCCCTTTTTGCCCCTACTAAAATATTTTCTCGGGAAAAAAGGAGGACTTCTCTTCCCCTGCGTACCGCTAAGTTCCTTCAGGGTTTCTGCGTATGGCAAAATGCGTCCCCAGCCCTACAACCCTGGGGTATTGGGACACCCCACCCTCCCAAACTTCTTCGGAACGCCCTTGGGGTGCTTTACCCTTTTTCCCAATAGTCCCTTTTTTGTTTTGGGGAACCCAATGCAATACTTGGGCCCCCCAAGACCGCCTTGGGGGCTTTCCCCCAGGGAAAAAAGGCCCCCGGAGACCCTGCCCCCATTTTTAAATCAAAGTAGGGATAAGGATTCGCGAGTTTCTCCCTCGGATAGGTTTTTTTTAATAAGGGACTCAATTTTGTCGCCAGTGGCATGATCGAGCGGGGGAAAACTGGAAATCAAATTCCCGTAACCGGGGCAAAGGTCCGGGAAAACCCAATTATAGGTCCCCATGCAGAACCTTTAGGATCAAGAGTCGGGGGAATTTCCCCAAAAAAAAAGTCAGTCTGGTGTGATCTGATGGATTTGGGGAAAAAAAAGGGGTACCTTTTCCTTAGGATGGTTTCACCCTCCAAAAAAAGAGCCCCCCTGAAACGGATGACGTCCCGAAAACTCTGAGAGTCCCCAGCCATTGACGGACCCAACGTTCTCCCTCCAAAAGCAAAACCCGGACCAAAAGTTTTGAAAATTTTAAAATTTAAAATTTCCCCCCCCCGAAACAAGGCCGGGAGGGGGAAATTGGCCCGTTTAGCAAAAACTGTTCAGAAATGATATTTTTGGGGGGAATTTGGGGACGTAACGTTTCATTGAGTACCGACTTTCCCCTTTTGGGGGCTTTGGGGAATGATATTCGTCCCCAGGGTCATCAAAACGCTTTTACCTGCATTGGGGAATTTTTTTGGGGTCAATTTTTGCCCCCCCCCACTTTCTTCTTTTCATTAAAAAGGGGAGAAAACAGTCGGGGGCCAATGTTTTGCAAAATTGAACAAACCCCCCTTTTAATCCTAGTGGGTCCCCCTGAAAAAACACATCTGCCCGGTGGGTCTGCAAACTTCCCAAGCCAACCCTTTTCCTGACATTGGAGTTTAAGCCCCTTGACATTTAAGAGAAAAGCAGGGACCATGAGTGAAGCAGGAAGGAAAAGGATACAAACAAATTGTTCGCAGTAAGGGTCTAGGAATGGGAAAAAAAAAGGGAAACTCTGGGAGGAGGAAACAGAAAAGGGGGTGGGGGAAAATAGGGGAGAGACAAATAAACGCTCACCGGACAATCAAAGGGGGAAAAACAAGGATATTTCCCCAAGTAGGTTGTAAAAACCTGGCCCTATTTGGGAAACAGCAATGAGAAATCGGGGCAAGTGCCCCCCTCTGAGGCGCAAACACCCTGGGTTCCGGAGGCTTAAAGGGGTACTAGCTGAGGGAAACCCAACAAAGCCTCAAAAGCCCACCCTCCCAAAAAAAGGGAGTCCCTTCCCCTGTTTCCCCCCTGGCCATAACCCTGAGAGGGGAGGGGGAGAGAAAAACCGGGGAAAGAAAGGTAATCACACAAATCAAACAGGGCTTTTGGGGCCATTCACCAACAGCTATTTTCTAAATTAGAAACGAAAAAACATAGGCCCTAACATCAAAAAATAAGCAAAAAAAGGGGAAAAGGGGAAAAATAGTCCCCAAAGAAAAAATATAAAAGGGTCAATCAGCTGTCCCCTCCCGGGCCCCGGGGCCCGGGCCCCAAAAAGGGAAGCAGATTCCCCGGACTTCTGACTGGGGGGGTGTTTCCAGGAGAGGGGCCTTTGTGGGTTACCGGGTGGCCAAAATGGAGGGGGGAGGGGGAAAGCAAAAGTTCCCAGTCATCCCCGTTTTTGGCCTAGGATCTGAAGAACTTTAAAAAAATTTGGGGGGCCCGAGAAGGGCTTTAGAATTTTCTGGTTTGGCCCTTCCCGTCCCCCCCAGAAAGGCAAAGGGAAAGTTTTCCCTCTATACGGTTTCGTTTTTTTCCCAGGGTGGCCCGGGGCGGGTGGGGATAGGCGCCTTTTTTTTTATGGGTTCCAAAACAGGGCAGGAAAAACTTGAATAAAGGGGGAAACCCTTTTTTTTTCAAAGTGAAAGGGAGATTTTTTTGGCCTTTTTCCCTAAAAACCCCCCTTCACCGTGTGGGCATGGGAAGGGGACAAAACTGCCCGGGGCAGAAGGGGGGGAAAACCCTTTGGGGCGGGGCGCTCTGTGCCCCATCCACCCTTTATATTTTGGGGGGGGAAATTTCCCCCGAATTTGGTTGAATTTCCGCTTTCAGGGGTACATGCGGGGTTTTTTCCTTTCCCGGGGGCCCCAAAGGGAAACCCCCGGACCCGAAAATTGGGTTTTTCCACCCCTGTTTTTCAAGGTCTTCAAAAACCCGTCGGGGCCCGGGCCCGGACCGCAGATAGCCCGGCTTTTTGATAGAGGGAAAAGAATCTGGGGCCCCCTATTTTCGGGGGTTGTCCCTGATCCCTTCCCGATTTCCACTCGGGACCCCTATTTGCTTGATGTCTTGTCTTAAAAACCGAGACCCCCTCTCTGATTTAAAGGGGCCCCCAAATTTTTGCCCTAGTTGGTAATTGGATGTAAGGGAGATTGGGCCCCCGCTGGGGGTCCGCAGAATGAGGGCTTTTTTGTGGAGCTGAGGAAAGGGGGAGGGGGTCCCGCCCGAGAAGCCCCCCCTCCCGAGTCCAGAGTATGGGGTGAAGGAGAGGGCCTGGGGTCCAGGTTCTCTGAGCTCAGAGGAGGATCAGATGGAAAATCCTCAGCAGGAGGCTTGTAGACAGTCCCAAGAGGGGAGCCTGCAGCTTTGTCCCCAGGCAGCGAGGGGTTAAGCGCCCTGATGGCCGGGGGCTGCTGCACGCGCTGTGCCGGGAGGGGGGCGGGGTGGGGGCAGTGCAGAGTCCTGTACCTGTTGCCGCCTCCGGCCCGCTGCCCGGCCCTGGGGAGTGGTGGTGAACCGTCGGGCCGCTCTCGTCGCCCTGGTCTCTGGACGAGACGGGGGACATCTCTGATCCCGGCGTCACTGCCGCGTGAAGCCGCGGGTACTCGGCAGCGGAGTCGCGCTGTACAGGCGCCGGCTGTAGTGGCGGGAGCTGGAGGCGCGAGCGGGAGAGCGGGAGTGCTGCGCGAGCGGGAGTAGCTGCTGTGAGGTATTGGTCCAGCGCCGTTTGGGTCCGCGGGACAACTGGAGCCCTCCTTGGGATTTTAGGCAGCAGCTGGGACCGTCTCTTTCCCATCTAGGGCAAATTTGGAAGCAGGGTACGCGAATGTAGATAGCCTGTGGTCGGAGCCCATCTAACCTGCGACCATCTTGCTCGGCTTCCGGCCACGCCCCAGGTGGAAGGCTCTTCACCTGCGAGTGGCAGAGGCACAAACATTCCAGGCCCAGGTCGCAGCACAGCAAGGGGACGTCGCAGCAGGGGTCACTCAGTGAGGCCACAACTGCCGCTGTCATCTAGCGGCTGTGTGGTGTTCAGCAACCCCATTGTTCTTTATTGGTTGACTAGGTCATCCACTTCCTCCCAGATGACATCTGACAACCCCAGCCAAGAGTCGGTGGGAACGTCAGACACAACCCTTAGTTGGCATGGCCCGGGAGCGGGTCAGCGGACCTCACCTGTCCTCAACCCGCCTCTGTCCCATCCGATTCCCTCAGCCAGAGATCTACTATGTGGTCTGGGCTCAGCGCCACTATACAGTGAGGATGAACAATTTGAGGAGGGCAGTCAGCAGCTACTTGGCAGTGAAGAAATGGGGCTAATATCCCCTGCTTCTTGCAGTATTGATGTGGAGAGTGGCATGGGAGGTTTTTTGGCGAGCAGTAAGCCTCTGCATATCAAGACCTTTGAGGAGGACAGCAGTGACAAACAAACACTCATGAAGTATAAACATGGTGGTTTGAATCCAGTTTCTGCATTACACCAGTTTGTTCAAATGCAGCATATGGAATTTGAACTGAAGGAGACCATAACTACAGGAATTGTTTTAGGTGCTTATTTTGCATTCTGTGCCATTGTTGATTTCAGTACAAAACTGGAATGGGACAGAAAAAAGAAGCAAAAGAGAGCTGCAAAACTGGCTTTGTAGTAAAAAGGGGAGGCCCTCCCCTTTTAAAGGTGGAAAAAGGGTAGGCCTTCCCCTGTTAAAGGTGGAAAAAGGGGAGGACTTCCCCTGTTAAAGGTGGAAAAAGGTGAGGCCCTCCCCTGTTAAAGGTGGAAAAAGGGAAGGCCCTCCCCTGTTAATGGTGGAAAAAGGGGAGGCCTTCCCCTCTTAAAGGTGGAAAAAGGGGAGGCCGTCCCTGTAGGTGAAAAAGGGGAGGCCCTCCCCTTTACGGTGAAAAAGGGGAGGCCCTCCCCTTTTACCTGTTCATCAATTTCCCCCTGTTCAATCATTTCCCCCTGTTGATATATTTATTCCTGTTGATCAATTTCCCCCTGTTCAATAATTTCCCCCTGTTAATATATTTATTCCTGTTCATCAATTTCCCCCTGTTCATAAATTTCCCCCTGGTAATATATTTATTCCTGTTCATCAATTTCCCCTGTTCATCAGTTCCTGTTTGCCCGTGTACCCGACCTTTCTGCTACGTTACCTGACCTTGAATCTCCGCCTGCCCTGACCTGTTGGCCTGACCTTTGACTACGAACCTGCCTCATGATTCTGTACCACGCTATACCTTGGCTGCCACCGCAAGCAAGTCACGTCAGGGGTAGCGACCTGGTAGCCTCCCGCCGCAGCAAGTCTATCCCGCTTTGCGGCGGGCTCTGGTGAAAACCGGGACCTACTTAGACCCCGCTCTCTGGCGTGGCCGCTACCACCGCTTGCGGTGGTCCAGAGGAGCCACTACCCGTGTCGTTACAATGGCTGAAGTGAATGCCAAGTTTCCTTGCTAGTTCTTTGAATGGAGTAGAGTCCATCACTTGAAAAGGGAGGGACTGCAGTACCACCAACTTGGACAGGAGCACTGTCAGCTTCTGCACTTAGGGATGGCTAGATGCATACTGCTGTCTCTTGGCAATCATCTGTGAACGACTGCTGGCACCATGAGTGCCGAGGGGCAGGAGTATCTGGACCGGTAGATGATGTAATAGACAGGGAGTTGTCTTCGGCAGAGGTGGTGAAGCCTTGACTGCCTGAAATGGGAGGCGTGCCACTGGGTGCTACAGCTGTCTTAGAAAAAACTGGCACACCGCCGAGTAGGTGATTTTACCACCAAAGCGCTGCACTGACTGACTGTTACCGCCGCTGACCGGTGAGTCCTGTGCGCTACTTTCTGGGAACTGCAAAGTGAGTGGTCTAAATCGTGGTGTTTGGCTCCAACCTCGCACTGCTGCCACCTGCTGACTCCCAGCCACACTACCGACTTACGGGCTGCGCCACTGCCTGACAAGCAAGCTGCTACTCTCTTCTCCGTATGATAATGATGAACCCTTGTACCATGTTGGTCTGGGTTAGCTGATAGCATCACATGGCTTTCAAAACCACCAGTATGCTGATGACACCCAACTTTAGATCTCCGGCCCAGACATTAACTCTCTACTGTCCAAAATCCCAGACTGTCTGTCATCCAAAGCCTCCATCTTCACCTCCCATCTCCTAAAACTTAATGTAGAGATAACGGAATGCTTCCAGGGCCGGGACAATGGGTAGTCGAGGGTAGGGCACCACTTCATCCCAGGGAGAAAAGGGGGCACAAGGAGGCATGGAGTGGACTGAATTTTCCGTTTGGGGGGCACTTTATGCCTTGTTTAACTAGGGCACCAGAATAACTTGTCCCAGCCTCACCTGCTTCTCCAAGCTCTCATGTGCGATCGGCTACATTGATTAGTGTTTGCCTGTCACCGCCTTCCTCCTCAACGGTGTCGCTGTACAAAGCCTGACCGCTCACAACATAACCCCCCCCAGTGCCACTCTCCTCATCACTATTGCCCGCGTCTGCAAGAAGCAGCGGATGTCTTCCCCACCTCTTTGCTGTCCACTGTCCTCAAATAGTTGGTCCTCACTGTATAGTGGTGAAGAGGCCACAGCACAGAGTAGTTCTCTGGCTGTGGGAAGCGAACGGGACAGAGGTGGATTGAGGACAGGTGAGAGACCCTCAACTGCTCCCGGGCCATGCCAACAAGGGGTTGTGTGTGACAAACCCACCGACTCTTGGCTGGGGTTGTCAGATGTCACATGGCCGGTAGATGACACCGGATGCTGCTGTGACGTCCCCTTACTGTGCTGCGATCTGTGGCGGCTCCGGTAACCTACTCATCTGCGTGTCATACTAAAACACAACATTGTATGAAGACCAAACCAAGCTCCCTCTGCATATTTAAGCATGGCACAACGTTCTACAGCACCCTACAGGCTCTGTGCAGCCTGGATATAGCTGTTTTTTAACGCGATTCGACCTGAAGTAATTCAGACCAAAACGAATTTTGTCGGAAAATTCGGCGAAGTCAGCGAATCGAATTTTTGAGAAATTCGCCCATCTCTAAAAGTGAGTTTTTTTCCAGTTAGCGTCGCTGTATGAAGGCTGGTTTTTTGAGGAATGAGATTTATTTTTTCAATGGCACCATCTTGGAGCTATTATAATTTATTGATTACCATTTTTTATTTTTTTTAATCAGTATACAATGGTATAATTTTTGTTGTACAAAGGATTTAATTTAATTTTACTTTGGATTTTTTTTATTTACTTAATTTTTTAGTAGGGAACTTAAAGGGGTTGGTCAACAGGGAGGAGCCCTCACAATGCTCTTTTTATTGACAAAGACCTGGGGTACACTAGTTAATATCAATAAAATGTCAGAAATGTTAATTAGCTGACAAATGTCACTGGCCATCAAAATTCATTTTCAGCAAAACTTAGTTAAGCAAAAGGATAAAAGAATATGTAACGTGCATCACTTGATTCTGTTGCTAAGCTCTTAAAGAAACATAACTTGTTTGCCTATCTGCCTTGCGGTTATAACATTGACAGATATACATTAGATCACAGACCAAAATATCTACGTATACTTTGGATTAACGAACTGAATCTAGACATTTTATGTTTCTTTTTATCATTCCTTCACAAAAATGTATCTTCTTTATATCAAAGGTCATTCAAAACAAATACAAAAGAATACAAGATGGCTGTATGTTGAGCAAACGTATGCTTCCATAATGGCAACTTAATCAATTTCTTTCACACATGTTTTTAACTCTTTAATGCACTGCCAATCCACTATAGAAGGTCATGCCAGTCTATGTTTCTATGTAGCCAATCAGTGGCATTAGCAGTGATGTGCCATGTTATTGGCATTAACACTCATTCATGGGAATCAAGATGCCATGGGTACGGCATGGACTGAGGCCACTGATTGGCCTTAACGGTCTCGTGTCAACTGCTTGTACATAAAGACAGTAGTGATCAATGTAGCTCCTTTGTTGGATTGTCAGTGGATTAAAAAAGTAAGTAAAAGTTTTTTGTTTTAATATCCAATTGGCAGCTATTTTTAATTAATTAGTTTTTTTTTAAACATATTTTTTATTAATTTCCATAGTAAGTGCAAAATACAGAACATAAAATGTATGTATATTCGCAGTACCAAATTAAAACAAAGCACATGGATGGCCAAATAAAGTACACTTTCCAACATATTATAGTCCTGTTGTCTTTTATCACCCTTGTAACATATAGTCTTGAATTAGGAAGTACAGGAACAAAAGACTAGGTCAGAAAAGTGACTTAAGTCCGTGGCAGACTCCAGAGGACCAACAAGGTTTATCAATGACCTGTACGACCACTAATACAGTAGGGAGTCGCATAGAAAATGGAATTTGGTACTATTATCCGAGCAAAATGGAAATAAGGTGAACCATAAAATGGAAAAAAAAGAGAAAAATAATGTTTCACCAAGAGCCCACACACTTAGTCGGATAGACAGATACTAGACTCAAGAGAAAAGGACCAGAAAGGTCAGAGTATTCGGCCTTACATCCAGATCTCCGGGACCGTCTAGTGTGTGCATGCTGTCGAAAGTCTAGAATATCCAGGAAGGTACTACCTTCATCGCTCACCATCTCACAGCTGCAGTTTTCCCAATGTGCCTCCCAGTACTACCTCCAAATACCATTTGGTCAATCTAAAGGGGGTCACCAAGAATCTAATTTCCTCCTTATTCAGAAAGTTGCAAATAAAGACATTCCACTTGTCAAATAATTTCTCCGTCCTTGAAATCTTAACTAATTCCACCTCGGTCCTTTTCATTGCCAAGTACTTTTTTACTAAAGAAATAACCTCAGGAACCCCTGGTAGTTGAGCATCTAACCAGTTTCTGAGCAAGCATCTTTTGGCTGCCAGGAAGATTATATAAATGACGGCATGTTGCGTGGTTATTGTCGATAGATCATGGAAAAGTAGGACTTCTGGGGACATGGTGATATCTAGACTCCCTTGGACTTTTAGCAACTGAGTTAATGCTTTCCAGAAGGACTGTACCTCAGGACAACCCCACATACCATGTAATAAATCAGATTTTGGTTAGGAGCATTTGGGGCACGATACTTTCCTATTCGGTGCAAGGCGGTTAGGAGGGATGTTGATTCCAAATATGGCATGGTGGATGAATCTAATGTGTGTTTCATGCCACCCTTCGTTAATTATGGCCTTGAACCCCTGGATCCAGCCATCTAAAACAACAGTTGTCACCCGTAAAGTAGGAATTGCCTTAGATATAACCCCCTGTAGGTAGGAAGGCAGGTGTATAGGCCAATGAAATTTTTTTAAAAATTATACTTACCTCTCCCCATTTCACCAGCGAGCAGTTAGGTTTGGTATGAGAGGTGTGATGTCATCATGATCACGCCACTTATGCAAAGATGCTGTTCCTGGCATATTCTGGCCTAAAAGACCCACCACTGTATGGGCTTGTTCACACGGAGTTTTCACTCCGTGTTACATGCGCTTTTTAGATCCGTCTCGGGGATCGACAGGACGGACCCAGAGATGGATCTAAACAATTAGCAGTGAGTTTATCACTGTGGGCTATGAGGAAGATGCAGCGGCGTTCACATGCAATTCTTTCAAAGACGGACCTGAGCTGCGCTATGGAAACACGCAGCGGCGATCTCTCATGTGAACGCCGCTGCGTCTTCCTCATAGCCCGCAGTGATAAACTCACTGCTAATTGTTTAGATCTGTCTCTCGATCCGTCCTGTCGGCCCCCAAGACAGATCTAAAAAGCGCTAGTAAAACTCCGTGTGAACAAGCCCTATCACTCCTCCTGTGTTGCTGATCTGTACATACAATGCTCTTTGAGTGCTGTATATACAACCAGGAAGGCAGGTACAGTAATGAATCATGCCTCATCCCTAAGAAGCAGCCGCACAGTTAGTGTGCAGCTGCTAACTCTGCACGGCCATTTCAAAATGACCGTGCAACGCTACATGCCGACTGCCTGCCTGTTTTTTCCATTTTGGGGTGGACTGCGACACCCCTCCTGTTTGGGTGAGCAGCGCCCCTGGGACTTCTATCCCCGCCCGCCTGTAAAATTGACCCTGATTGTAGTATATCCCTCAAAAATGTTTGGTCTAGTACTTGGAGAGAGAGAAATCATATTAGAGTTAAAAGGTTAATCATGCGTCTAAACCTAAGTCATCAGGCATATGTGCTAATGAAAGAAGGAAAATAACTGCAATATACTATTTCCTGGTATGACGGCCAGGTGGTTGACTAGACAAACAACAATAGAATGAAACTACGTCACTAATTGAAGTCAATAAAGGATATTTTGAGTAGACTTTGTTCAGTAAGATCACTGTACAATCATGAATAATTGTTAGAAGAGTGGCCTTTGTACCACTAAAAAACATTTCCTAAAACTGATATATGAGGAGCTGATGGCTTGACACTCCCACAAAATTCCAAGAGTAGAATATAAAAAGAATTTTCTCAAGCTTTAATCAACTTCCTATTTTTTTTCCTGCTTGAGGAGGCTGGATAAAAGGTAACAGCAAACATTTTAAAATTGCCAAATTATTTTCTCATTTTGTTAAATAAAGCTCCCTATGATTAATTTAGCTAAAAAATATGTGATATATTTAATTTGTAAATTTACTTTTAAAAATATACACTATTTGAATTACTATTTATAATATATGAGGGATTTAAAAAAAAAAACAAGTATATTAACCACATGTGACGTGTACTGAGCCTGTAGTCTAATTTATTTGTAACTCTACCAATGTTTCCGATGAAAGTTGCCATCTCAAATTTTGTGATATAAAAAAGCAAAAGCAATTAATTCTCCAATGTAAAATTACAATGTTGTTTTTTTTAATGTGGTTCCTTGAATTTTTTTAAATATTGTTTCTTTAAATCCCCAAATCATATGGCTTTTCAAATCTAGCTCTGTTCTCAGGTTAAAGAACCTTCTGAAAAATGTCAAAGGTAAACTGGCATCAGACAGGTCAATAGAATTATTAAACAGGTTAACTACCTCCCCTTTTTGGTGAAAAATGTCACTGAGATACCAAGAAAAAAAAAATTGTCTTTCTGGACTGACAATTGTTCCAGTAATGCATCTGCCAGTCCTCTCCCCAAGTCCTCTGTTGTTTTCTGGCTTTGGCTGAATGGTTGTGACATTGTCTGAAGTCACCTGGCTCTAAACGTAGATGTTGGACAGTGTAACGTAACTGTGGCAGCCAATCAATTATTTTTTATTTTCTTGGAAGCTGTTTGGCATATTTTCACTTAAAAAGGGAGGTGGACGATCCCTTTTAATTAGTAAATTTATGAAAATATAGCTTTTATATTGTCATTACAACTATACTAATGAGCTAGGTTTTAGTAAACAATTTAACTGCATCAAATTGCTTTTCTTAGGACTGATTGCTAACAGTCTTGCGAGTGTAAAGAAAAATCTGCAGAATGGATGAACCAGAAGATCAGATAGCAGTAGTTGGGATAGGTTGTCATTTCCCAGGAGGTAAGTATTCAAAACACAATATCTATCAGTGGAGTGACCATAGTGTTTAAGAATGGTCAATCCTCTTGGAAATATTCATAAGATACAACAGATGAGCAGCACATCTAAAGGCAGGAAGTTTGATGCTAAATAATCTTTATTGTAACATCCAGGACAACAAAATCACCACCGATAAGTTTATAGTAGTCAGGTTGAATCATTGTATACAGGAAAGTATTTTGGGTCACTATGACCCTTCGTCAGACACAATGAAATGAAAGGTAGGTCAGTGGACCAGTCCCTTCCAGAAAGTGGAAAGACCTTCCATCCTGCTGTGCATACACAATAGGCCCTTTCTGTTACACATCCTCTAATTAAACTGAAGTTTTGAAGGGAATGATTCCTGAGAAAAAAATTCTGTATTTTTAAATCAGGTTTGTACAGTAAACATGAATTTAATTTCAATGTGACTATCCATATGTAAAGAAAATTGGGAAATAGTCACACAAATCACTGGAGCACATACAGTTAGTTGACTTTTTTTGTTTTCTGTAGTTAATTTATCATGCTTACTGTATAGACTGGTAGAGGCCATGTATGCAGCTGCACTGTCACTTTGTCTCTGGGGGAAAGAAAGAGAGGAGACTCGTTACTCCTTGAATTTTGTTTTAGACTTTGGACACTTTTCCGACCACTAACTCTAACTCATTGCAGCTGCCATAAAGCGCACACACACCATGTTGCTCTGTTGTAACAGACAATTTCAGGCAGGATGTGTGTGATTTGGCCATCACCGATATATGTATTAAAAAATAGAAAAAAAATTGTTACAACATCTGAAGTAAATAAATACATAATTTATCTTCTACAGATTTACATTTAAATGGGTTTTGCCAAAATAGAAAATTATGGCATATTGCTGCAATATACCATCATTTTCTGATAGGTGTGGGTCCCTATCTTGGGAACGGGCCCCGAAAAGTCAAAGCACAGACTGGAGGACTCCCCTAGAACAGAATGGAGAGTAATTGTGCAAGCGTGGCGAGCTATCCGGTCTGCACTGTGCCTTTCAGGGGGCGCGTGTCTGAGATAGGGATATGCCATCATTTTCTATCATGGTAAAACCCCCTTAATATATAAATGTTTGAATTTACCATAGTTCATGTTTACTTCTGTTATATGTCTTCTAAACAGGTGAAGGAATTGACAATTTTTGGAAAGTTCTTGTTGAGGGAAAAAACTGTGCCATAGAGATACCAGAGGAGAGATTTAATGTAAAACTTTGGTATGATTCCGATTATAAACCAGGAAAAATATGCACCACTCGAGCTGCCATTGTGGAGGGGTAGGTATATTATGTCATGATTCTGATGCTATATTTTTCAATATATAATTTTGAAAAATTTATAGACAGAAATTACACATGCTTCTGAAGGAACACATTGGGTAGATTTACTAAGCCAAATGTGCCAGACCTCTGTCCAGTGTCAAACTGGAGTACTTTGGGCCCACCAGAGAAAGTCATTTTTGGGGCCCGCTCTTCAGCTAAATACAAAAGTAATACATGGCCTCTGTTAATTATGTAATAAAATGGCCCTAGATTGTCAAAGTCTAAAATACAATTGAAATAAATAAATGAGCAAGGATTTTTTTCTGCAAGATCAACAACTTATATTGATATCAGCCTTTTAAAGAATATATTCAAATGTGGTGGATCTGTTACAGAAGTCATTGCAGCTACATTTAATTACTATCAATTTGAATGGAGTTGTTTCTGCAGCAGAAATATTGATTTCTGTACAATCCATTTAGATGAATAACAAAGTCGCAAAAATTCCTGCAACAAATGTATATCTATTATAACCAAACAGTGTGTGAGGGAGGCCTGTTCACGGAACAAAATTAACTGTATGTGCATAGTTACTTTCAAAAACAGTTAAGGACCCCACCACCACCATCTTGCTAGATGATATCAACTCTATATGCAGTCATTAAGTAATGAGTAAACTGTATACTTAATGACACACTTTATAATTTATAAATTGATAATGATTTATGGAATCCTTAGGGCTCATCCCCACTGCAAAGGACAAATACTGGTCGGGTTATCCGACCGGTATTTGTCCTGTTTTAGTGCCGTCCCCACGGCCGCCGGGGGAGGGCTTTTCTCTGTGATGAGCGGAGAAAAGCCCTCCCCTTCCCATTGACATGCACATATTCCTTCTGAAAACCGGACGGAAGAATGAACAGGTTCAATGACTTTCGGGCGGCCGGCGGTTTGAAACACCGCGGGGCGGAAAACCCGTGCAGTGGGGACTGCTGCACGGGTTTTCCATAGTGGCCTGGTGTGTTAGTTTGCGTCCGGTTTTTCAGACGGTCTGCAAAACCGCAAACCGTCTGAAAAACCGGTGCCGTGGGGACATGCTCTTATACAGAACCAACAGTTAGGTGAATGGCTCAGGTAGAGCTTCATTATTAGGGCCTACCAAACATGTCACTAAGATAGACACATGCCAGTGGCACTTTGGACAAATGTCGCATATGCCAATTCCACACTGGATACAGTAATAAAAGTGGAATTAAAGATTTCATTCTTTACATACAGTAATATACTGCACTATTTAGTGCAGTGTATTATAACAGGCAGTTTAATATACACTGAGCAAGCCATGGAGTAATAGGTTTACACACAAAGTAAAAAAGGAGGCACAAATACATACAAACATTCTACGCACATATATACATACATTACAGACACATATACATAATAAACATATGCACAGTAGCTTTAGATAACATCCACAGATATCATTGATATATAAATAGGTCGTGTTGTTTTATGTACTCTGGTGGTGGCTGTAGGTGCAGAACGCCCCCCTATTATCTGGGACTACAATAAAATAAAAAAAAATTAACCTGAGCTCACCCATATCGCCACCGCCATTCTAGTGCTGGTGCTCTAGTGTTCCCCATTGGTTTCCCAGCAGCAACCTAACATTTTCTGCTCAATTATTGGCAGTCACTACTCGCATGTACGGCCCATACGACTGAGTCCAGTGATTGGCTCATGGTCACATGAGTGATGAACGTTAGGTGGTGGGAGAGGCGAGTACAGGTTAATTTTTTAGCTTAATGCAGACCTAGGCAGTAGGGGATTATTTTTTTTCAATCACAGAAAATCCCTTTAAGTAGTGTAGCTGTAATTTAGAGTTTTTATATGACATAATCAATGAAAATTTATTATTATATTATAAAGTTGGATATTTTCTTGCTCTTATCATTGGCTGTGTATTTTCTGGGAACATCTCTGTGTTTCTGTTTAGGTTCATACTAAATATTGGTCATTCAAGTAGAACATACAAACGGAACCCTCTTAGTGCAAAGCCTACTTTCGACTTTAATGACAAGTAAATTTTTATTTTTCATTTCTTTCATTGTCACATTTCAGGAACCATAATTTTTTTTCATCAACATAGACATATTTGGCTATGTGTACACGGTGTATTTGCAGGGCGTGATTACGCCCCGCAATTATGCCATGTGACCGGGGGCTGGGCGGGAGCGGGGACCTGAGCAGGGGGCCAGCACGTCGCCGGCCCATAGACTTGAATTGCCAGCGGCGCGTATACGCCGCTAGTAATTCACATGTCAATTATCTCCCCGCCCGGCGCCTTCGCCAGGCGGGGAGAGGAGACGTAATCCATAGTTCTCTATGAGAACTGTGAATTACCGTAATGAATGGGCCGTTTTCGGCCCGTAATTTGCGCACTTCGGCGCGTAATTACGGACCTAAATACGGCCCATTTTAAGCCGTGTGAACATAGCTTTAGGGTTTTTTTGGGGGCGGAACAGGGTTTATTTTTTGGCAACATGTTCAAATAACCTAACTAATTATTTTTTGTCAACTCCTTCTTGGAGAAATGAAGCAAAAAAAGTATTTTCATTGATTTATTTTTATTTGTCTTTCAGTTTTAGATTTATGCTGTGCATTAGAAATGCTACAACAATTTTTTTTTTTTTTACTTTTGCAGACAGAAAGCAAATTTTATACATAAATTTATTTTTTGTCTCCTCATTTCAAAACACAGCACACTTTTTTAGCAACCAAGCTGAATAAGAGATTATTTTTTGTGGAGCACTAATAGTTTTCACTGATATCACTTTGAGGTTTATGTGATTTTTTGATCACTTCCTTTTCAACTTTTTACGCTGTTCACCATGTAGAATAGATAATGCAATCATTTTATTGCTTTAGCCATTGTAGGTGTGGAGATGCCAAATATGTATAGGTTGTTTTAATTTTCTTTTTCCATTTTTACCACTGATTTAAAACTGAAGCTGTGTTCCCATGATATAATTTGATGAAATAACGCTAGAATATGCCATGAAAGTCTGATACTTGCCAGTTCCACCTATCTCGGGAGAACTGGTCGTACTTGTGCACGACTCTCCATTCTGTTCTATGGGAGTTCCCAGTACAGGTGAGCGGGGTGTTCAACTCCCATAGAATAGAATAAACTGTTGTGCAAGGGCAGGATTGACTCTCCATTCTGAGCTAAGGCGTATTGAATACAGTCCAATAGTGACTGCCTTAAAAAGGCATATTGGTGGTCACTAAGGGGTTAAACAGTATGGGAGACATGTATGGAACTAGATGCATTAAAGTTAATTTATTCATCTATTTTTCAGTGCCTAAATGTATGAAAGTGTTTTTTGTGCGTTCATAAATGGTGTCTAAAGTTCATTGCACCTCGTCTGTGTGTTTGGCGCATTACGGAACTTAGGCGCATTAGTAATGCACCTAACATGTATAAAGGCTACAGATAAGAGAATGTATAAAGGCTGGAAATAAGAGAAAAGTCATTAGAATAGCATGTCAGTGAATAGACACTATGGGCGACATGTATGAATCTCGCCGAGTCGGAGCGCACGTTTTCGCCCGTTTTCTGGCGAAATTTGAGCCTCATGTATGTCGGCGCCGAGGTGCGCTCATACATGCGGTGTAAAGTCCACCACGCCTCGCCAGTGTGTGAGGCGCAGTGCGGGACTTAGGCGCAGTGTGTGACTGCGCCGAATATGTATTCCGACTCGAGACAGGCTGGAAAACAGCGAAAAATCAGTAAACATGTCCGTGCGGCATGGAGTCTGAATCAAAAAATCGCCTTTATTAGGTGTAAAACATTATCAGAAAAGGAGCACAAACCTACTAAAAAAATACATCAATAAAATCACTTTCCAAAAATCAAGAACGGCGCAACATCAGGAATTGCGATGTTGAAAATTGACGGGAAATACAGTAATTCAAAATCGGTACGCTATTCTGATTGGTCGGCATAAACAAGCCAATCAGAATAGGAGCGACAGTGACCCATTAAAACCTATGGAGAAGTATTGACCAATCAAAATCAAAATCGGGACAGTTCAAAATACAGTAAAAATGCAGAAAAGAACTGATTGGTTGAGCTAGCGGGTGCTTGGCAATCCTGGCCAATCAGAATAGGAGCGACAGGGACCCATTATAACCTATGGAGAAGTATTGACCAATCAAAATCAAAAGCGGGACAGTTCAAAATACAGTAAAAATGCAGAAAAGAGCTGATTGTTGAAGTTGCGGGGGCTTGGCTATCCCGGCCAATCAGAATAGGAGCGACAGGGACCCATTATAACCTATGGAGAAGTATTGACCAATCAAATTCAAAGGATGGACAGTTCAAAATACAGTAAAAAGGCAGAAAAGAGCTGATTGGTTGAGCTAGCGGGGACTTGGTTATCCCAGCCAATCAGAGCGCAAGCTGCTTCTCCCATTGCAGTCTATGGAGAGATCAGGCACTGAAATCCCCAGCGCCGTGAGCATGATTTTATTAAATAAATCGTTTTTATTAAGTGTAAAATATTCTCTGTAAAAGAGCTCAAACCCTTCTATAAACATACATAAATAAAATCCCTAACAACGCTTTTGTCGCCGAGCCCGGGCGCAACATCGGAAATTGGGATATTTGAAATTGCCGGAAATACAGTAATTCAAATTCTGTAAGCGCTTCTCATTGGGCGGCAGAAACTAGCCAATCAGAATAGGAGTGACAGTGAACCATTAAAACCTATGGAGAAGTATTGACCAATCAAAATCATAGGCGGACAGTTTTAAAATACAGGAAAAATTTCAGAAAAGGGGCTGATTGGTTGAAGTTGTGGGGGCTTGGCTATCCCGGCCAATCAGAATAGGAGCCACAGGGACCCATTATAACCTAAGGGTGCTTTCACACGATGCGTTTTTGGTGCATTTTTTTTGGGATGCGTTTTTTGTGCAACAATGTATATCATTAATTGCTGTGCCTTTTTATACAAAAAACGCATCCAAAAACCGCATCAAAAACACACCGTGTGAAAGCACCCTAATTCCTGATGTTGCGCCGTTCTAGATTTTTGGAAAGTGATTTTTTTTAATGTTTTTTTTTTTTTAAGGTTTGAGCTCTTTTTCTGAGAATGTTTTACACCTAATAAAAGCGATTTTTTTGGAATCATACTCCATGCCGCACGGCGCTGAGAGCCGAGATTTCTTTTGCGATCTTCTGTATGTTTCCTCTCATGTTACGTTCTTGCTTCAATTCGCCTCCGCCGGATCATTTAGACCAGATTCAACTAGGTCTGCCTGTCGGAGCTGCCGAGCGCTGCAATGCGCCTCACTTTGCCGACCCGCGATCATGCATGCCTCGGAGTATACGAATGAGCCGCGTCCCGCCCCAGAACGCCCACATTGCGCCCTTTACACGCCCCTTCATGTGAGGCGCAGCTGAAAGTGGCGAAGGCTGCGCCTAACATCGCATCCCTGCGTCCGACAGGGGATTTGGATCGGCGAGGCGCTGTTTTCACCAGAAAACAGGCACAACTCCCGATCATACATGTCGCCCTATAGTACTGATCCTGCTTGGAGGACCACAGATCCCAGCAAGACCTGTGCTGTGCTGTGCTGTGCTGGCTCTTGCTGTATGTAGAATAAAGGGTGAGAGTAGCAAAAGTAAATTTTAAATTTAATGTAGTAAAAATTTAAAAAATAAAAATCTGAACAACAACATCAATGGATTATTTAATGTAAAACTAGTTTTAGATTCTATTAATTTTAAATACATTTTATAAGAGATATTTTTATATGTTGTTATATTAATTTTATATAAAAAATTTATTAAATTTAAATAATTTAATTTTATGTAGTTTGATAATGATCAGAAATTACTTTTTATTATTGCACTGGTGTAAGTTGAGAAATAAGGAACATTTTTTGCCCTAATCTAGCTCCACTTCGACTCCTCAGGCTCAGGCAGACCACATAGAGATAGGTCTGCCTGTCCGAGCAGTAATGCGCCTAGTTTTACTGAACCACATTCATATATGTATCTAACATGTGGTGCGCCACGTCCCCAGAACGCCCCTTCATGTTAGGCGCATTATAAAGTGTTGAGTCTTATGAACAATGCGCCTAACACATTCGTTTGATGCATTAGATATCGTAGCCGGCTCACTTATGCGCATTTTACACCGGAAAAGGGTGAAAATTCGATCATACATGTCACACATACAAACATATGCATACTTTAGTCAGATATACATGTATATGTACACTTACTTTTGTTTAGTATATCTGGATCTCTCTCATGCTGACTTGTAAAGTGTCAGACTACAGGACACACACAAGGGAAGACTGAGATTCTATCACAAAGATCTGAGCCCAGCACTGCAGACACCCCTTCCCCCCTGACCCTTTTGGTCCAGAGCTGCATTGTTAGAACAACAATCTGAGGCACATTCATCACAGTGAGCTGCAGAAGATTATCCAGAGGGGAAGGACAGAGGAAGCAGGAGGCTATGAAGGGAACAGGACACAGTGTACATGATCGTTGCCAACTTTTAAAAATGAAAAAGCAGGAGATATCAGTGCAAAAAATTTGCATGGCCACGCCCATCTTGACGGTATGCCACGCCCCCGTCAAAAAGCCACACCTACTCCACCTAACTGCATAACGGCTTTGGACGAAAGCCAGGTCGATGCCCTTATAGCCAGGTAGTAGCCCCCCATAACCCGGTAGTGCCCCTTACAGGCAGGTAGATGCCCTCTCTGTAGCCAGGTAGAGCCAAATTTGTAGCCAGGTAGATGCCCCCCTTTGTTAGCCAGTAGATGCCCCCCATTGTTTGCCAGGTAGTGCCCCCATTGTTTGCCAGTATGCCCCCATTGTTTTGCCAGGTAGTGCCCCCTCTGTTTGGCCAGGTAGATGCCCCCATTGCTTACCAGTAGTGCCCCCTCTGTTGCCAGGTAGATGCCCTAATTGTTTGCCAGGTAGTGCCCCTCTGTAGCCAGGTAGTGCCCCCATCGTTAGCCAGTAGTGCTCCCATTGTTAGCCAGGTAGTGCCCCATTGTTAGCCAGGTAGTGCCTCCATTGTTGCCAGGTATGCCCCCATTGTAGCCAGTAGTGCCCCCCATTGTAGCCAGTAGTCCCCCCATTGTAGCCAGTATTCCCCCCTTTAGTAGCCAGGTAGTGCCCCCATTAGTAGCCAGGTAAGTGCCTCCATTGTAGCTAGGTAGTGCCCCCATTGTAGCCAGGTAGTGCCCCCCATTGTAGCCAGGTAGTGCCCCCCATTGTAGCCCGGTAGTGCCCCCATTGTTAGCCAGGTAGTGCCCCCATTGTAGCCAGGTAGTGCCCCCCTTTGTAGCCAGGTAGTGCCCCCCATTGTAGCCAGGTAGTGCCCCCATTGTTAGCCAGGTAGTGCCCCCTCTGTTGCCAGGTATTGCCCCCATTGTAGCTAGGTAGACCCCCCCATTGTAGCCAGGTAGACCCCCCATTGTAGCCAGACAGTGCCCCCTAAAATTAATAAAAATAAAAAAATAAAATCCACTTACCTGACCAGGCTCCTGCAGAGCGGCCCGCTCCTGGACATCTCCTCAGCAGTGTCACGGGGGAATTGAGTGTAGCCCCGCGTCACTTCCTCTGTGACGTGACATGTGTTACGGGCGCAAAAGCGCGCCGACATACAGGGGAGAAGGCAGGAGGGAGCGCTCCCTCCCTGCCTCCTCCCTGCTCAGCGAGACTCCGGGCGGGTGAGCGGACCCTGCGCCCGCTTCACCCGCCTGTGGGAACGGACCGGCGGCGCCAGAGTAGCGCACCAGCGCTACTCCGGCGCCGCGGCCATTTAAAGGAATGCCAACTCCCCCGGGAGGGCGGGGGGGACCCCAAATAGCGGGACCCCCCCCGCCAAAAACGGGAGAGTTGGCATGTATGGTGTAAAATATATACAAGCAGGGGGGACCTGGCCAGCACTTAACCTCCCACCTGGTGATCCAGCAGACAAGTGTTGTTTAGATTACTTGTCCTGCTTCGGTGTGTTTCAGGACTGAAGTATCAGACGTCACCAGTCTGGCTGCTCATTTGCTGACTGTGTTAGTGACGTCTGATGCAAAACACAGCATGCTGACTCTTAACATTACATGAGCCAGTTCCAGAGCCCACCGGAGGATTCTCCGGTCCTCCGATGGGCAAGCCCGACGCTGCTTCTGGCTCCAATTGTGCCAAAAAACTTAGTTATGGTGTGCTGTAGATACTGTTGAAAAGTGTCCAGAAAAACGAGGGTAGTTCTGTGGAGTCATAAAATGTTCCAAATGTATTAATGGTCAATTATTTATCAATATATTGTAAGTGTCAAATATTGAATTAAAAAAAGCCAACCAACAGACATTTGTTAAAACTATTATTATATACTCCTGTCCTAATAAAGAGTGCACAGGAGTTAAGACGTGCCAAATATATTAAGGGTTAATACTTTGGCTCACCTTTAGTGTCCATCCATCTGACTGATCTCTAGAGTAGATTTTTGTAAATACTGTATATTAAGCAGCAACAAATCTTTTCTGTACTATGGTGGCAACTAGTGAGTTCTCTGCACCGGGAAGACCTCCTCACACTCCCACATCAGAGCTTCATATTCACAAGTGAAGATACAATTTTAAAAAAAATTACTTCACTTTATTTATAAACAAGAATAACAGGGAGCATACATGCTTGAGAATGGGGACGGACCAGTCTCTGAAACATTGCATACAGGTGTATGCTTAGTTCCCGGTCAACCAGCCATTCCTTATGGACTTTCTCTGCTACCTTCTCAGGATCTACTATTTGTCACTTTAGACTAATGTTGGACTCAAGCTGGCACAGTGAGATGGACTAATGTGCGCAGGTACCCTAAATAATTGAATAATTTTATTCATGTTTGTAAATAAAGTGAAGTAATTTAAAAAAAAATTGTATCTGCACTTGTGAATATGAAGCTCTGATGTGAGAGGAGGACTTCCCAGTGCATATGAAGCTCTGGAATAGATTTTTGGCATACATTTTAATAAATGTGTCAGGTTGTGCAAGACCTCACCCCTTTTTAAGCTCTAGTTACTTTGTGGGGAAAATTGGCAAGCTTGCCATAAAACAGTTAAAAAGGCACACATTTTTCAACAAACGAGGGTTGGCCAAAAATGTAATATGGCATAAATCACTTCAGAAATTTCCCTTATTCCCTAGTTTTATGCTTTATAAATGTAAGACTCTATTAATAAATCATCCATTGCATTGTAATCTCAATATACTACATGATGCAGTAGCTTATCATCTTATCATGTAATAGCAGTGCCTTTTCTGGCAGGAACATGATATCTTCTTTCACACAATTGGCCAAACTTTTCTAGTATGTTGTCTACTCGTTGTGGGGCTAAACTAAGTTATCTACAAGGGACCAGGGAAGAAGCAGAATATCAACTGTGGATTCAAACTTGTTAGCAAAAGATATTTGCTTTGTTTTGTTCTTAGTGGTGCAGCTTTAGCCAATTTTATTGAGTGGTGACATCTACTGCTTATCTGCGTATCTGTGTTATCTGCATGTAGATAAGAACACAAACCACTGATAGGCATTCAAAAGGTCGAGATAACTTTCCATGCCATAATGCACAAATTGTCAAGTTCAGCTTTGCTACATCTGTGTTCTTAAAAGTTCAAGATCATTAGCAGCTTTTCTGAGTTTATTTCTTATTGTCTTCCAAATACATTAAGAAAAAGTGATGCCAAAATGTTAGGGCCTGCACAATTGTCATTTGATTTTTTCCTATGAAAAAAGTTTTCTTTTACGCCCTCTTAGATTTTTAAAATTGTAAAAGGGAAAAGATACTTAACTGTTTTTTAACAGGGAAATTTTTAAAAAATTTTTCTACTATACCAACTGAAACCCGGTGGGGGGGACCCCTGGACCACCGCAAGCGTTTGAAAAGCAAACCCCCCACCCCGGGGAACGGAATCTAAGTACCCCCCGGTTTTTTTCACCAGAGCCCCCGCAAAGGGGGATGGGACTTGTTTCGGCGGGAGGTGCCAGGGTCGCCCCCCCGACGTGATTTTGCTTCCCGATGGGGGCCGAGGTGCAGCGTGGTACAGAGTCTTTATTTCCGAGAATCGTATTTTGGGGGCAGGCAAAAGGTAAGGGAGGGGGCAAGGGTTGTGGCGTGGACAGGCGGGAAAGGGTCGGGGCGGGCGGCAGAGGCCCGGGAGTCGAGAAACGAAAGCGAGGGGGTCTGGTACAGGGTTAGGGCGAAATTTAAACTTTATAAAGCTTTTCTAAGAAACGGGGAAAAAAAACCCCCGCAAGGGGTGATTGGGGACGTGCCCTTTAAAGTAGGGGAAGCGCCGGGAAATTTACCCCAATTTTAATGGGGGGCGCGGGCCCCCTTTTAAATTCCTCGAAACGACCCGGGGCCGGGGCAGCCCCCCGGCCCGGCAGGGGGCGCGGACAGCACAGGGCGAGGTCGGTTTGGCCCCCGGGGCAGGGCGGACCCCCGGCCCTCGTCCCCGGCCCAAAACGGGGGCCCACCCGGGACCCTGGTGGGCCCCCGGGGGGGGGCGGCCCGGGTGGGGCCCCGCCCCCCCGGGGGCCGAGGAGCGGGGGGGGACCGCGACGGGTACCCCCCCCCCCCTTTGGTTCCCCCTTTTTTTAGGCTGAAGGAATTTTGGAAAGGTCTGGGTTCGGTTTTTGGCCCCTTTTCCCGGGGCCCCTCTCTTGGGGGCCGAAGCCCCCCCAAATCTCCCAAGAAAAAATCGCTTTCCCCCCCTGACGTTTTTCATTTTAAAGATGTCCTTAAATTCAAATACATCAGGGGATTCTAGCACAGGGAGGAGCAGCAATCCTCGGGGAGAACCGGTTAGGCCAGGGCTTTGGGAAGGGAGACTTAAAAGCGTTAGGGACCCGGAGGTTGGAGGCAGGCAGGCTTATAGGACACCCGGGTTCAGTTGTGGCAAAAATTCTAAAGGGGGCCCCCAAAACCCGGCCCCCAATTTTATAGTTTTGGGGTTTTTGGGGCGTATGTTTTTTAAAAGGGAGACCACACTTTTTAAACCCTTTGGGGAAGGTTTTCCCTTGTCACCCGGGTTTCCCCCCTTCCCCCCCCCCCCCAAAATGGGGGGGAAGCCGGATTTAAGGCTTGTCGGTCTCTCCCCAAAAATGATCCTGATACCCTTTGCCCGGGTTGCCCAAAGGCGGGAACCTCGGGGGTGGAAGGGGGGGAGGGGGGGGCGCGGGTAAAGGGGCCCAAATGCCCACTAGGAAAGGAAAACCCGGGCCAGTTGAGTCGGAGCCCCCGATGATTAATGAGAACTCGGGGCCCCAAACAGAAATTTTTGGACCAGTTTTTCCTGTCGCCAAACCGAAGTGCCGTGGGATCCCCCCCAAGTTTGGGTTTACCCTCTCCCCTGCCCTTTTGGGTCGGGGGTTTATATGCAGAAAGAAATCTAGCTTGATTTGAAAACCGGGGAAAACACAGGGCCCCCAGAATTTAGAAAACAAATTGGACGCCTCGGCGAGACATGTGGGAGGGTTTAGCCCAAATGCAACGAAAGATGTGATAAAGAAAATCCTCCCCCCCAATTGGGGAGCAAAGGGAGACCAGGAAGGGGAACAAAGGGGAAATTTTAAAAATCGGTCAGTGACCCCCCCAAGATAAACCCGGATTTTCCCCCCGAAAAAGGGGGGAAGGCCCGTAAAAAAGCCCATCCCTTTTGGTGCCCCAGGGGAAAACCCCGGGAAAAACGGGGCAGAGGGACTAAGAAAACCAGGGGGCCTATGGCGGGGGAAACCTTTTTTTGGGGCAATTGGTGCGGGAAAAAGAACAAGTCCTTGAATTTTGGAGCAGGGTTGGCCACCCATTAGTGAGCGAGATGGGGAAACGGGATTTCCGTTTGCCAGGGGGGGCCGGCCCAAAAAAAGAGCTACCCCCCAAACCCAAAATTTCCTCCTCCAAAACGGGGAGGGCACGTAGGTTCTCCCCCGGAGGAACGTTCGGGATCCACAGGAGCCACATGAATCAGCCGTTCAGGATTAAAGATGGGGCTTTTGACACCGGCTCCCCCCGGGTTTATGTCAGACGCAGGGGAGGGGGGGGCGTCCGCCTTGTTATTTTTCCCGGCCGGGCCCGGAAGTGTATCTTGAAATAAAAGCGAGAGAAAAACGGACCAGGGGGCCCTGGCGGGGGTTTCAAACGCTGAGCTGTTGGAGGAAATTGGGAATTTTTTTAGGGGCCCTTGTAAAGGACGTAAAAAGGGGGTTGCCGGCTCCCCCCAACAGAGGGTCCCACTCTTCCGGGGCCCAAATTTTAGGGCCCAAAAATTTTTCCCCCGGTCTCCAATGGGTTTTTACGTTCCGCCGGGAAAAAGGTCTTTAAAAAAAAACCACATGTGACGGCCCTTGCCTTTTGGGCCCCTTCTGGGCCCGGGGAACACCCGGGCTCCCACGGAAGGGGCCCCACCTCTGGGGGCCGAAGGGTCTTTCGGACAGGCCGGACAAAATGGGGTGCTGGGGGAAAATACTGTCTTCAAAACGGGGAAAATTTGCTTTTCGGCCCCGAGGGAGACCAGCTTTCTGGGGTTTAAGCATTCTTAGGGGTGAGAGCCACGATGGGCCCCAGCGTAGAAAAGGGGGGGAATGAATTCCGGTAGTATTTGGCGAATCCTAGGAAACTTTGAATCGCCCGGAGACCGACAGGTCGTGGCCCTGCGGGTTCGCGGGAGTTTAGCGGGGTCCATCTGCAGACCCATTAAAAAACTATGTCCCCAAAAGGGAAAGGGAAAGGCCCTGGCCTGGTGGAACCGACATTTTCCCCCAGTTTGGGCATACAGTCGATTCCCCCCGGGGCTCGCAAAAAACCTGGCGTACTTGTACCCGATGGGACGGATGTCAGGGGGAAAAAAACAGGATGCGTCCAAGTATAAAATGACGCAGGTGTCCAAGTCCCGAAACACGGCCCCTTGACGAACCCTGAAATACGGAGGGGGATTGCATACCCGAACGGCATTTACGAGAAACTCAAAATTCCCGTCCCGTGTGTTGAAAGCCCTTTTCCCCCCCATCCCCCTTTGCGTATTCGTTTAGGTTTAAAAGGCCCCCTAGGTCTTTTTAGTAAAGACCTTTGGGTCCACGGAGGCGATCAAATTTGCTCAGAGATCAGGGGTAAAAGGGTAGCGGTTCTTCACCGTGATCTTGTTTAAACCCTCTGTAGTCAAATACACGGGGGAAAAGAACCGTCTTTTTTTGGGCAAGAAGAAACCAGCCCCGGGGGGCGGGGGAAACTTTGGGATAAAAAACCCCTTTGAAAAAATTCCCCCTGGTTTTAGGCCCCCACATGGGCAAAAGACAGAGGGAGAAACCCCGAGGAGGACTGGTTTCCCAAGGGAAAGGGGGTCGATAGGGGGAGTCAAAGGGCCAAAGGGGTGGTAGCCCCCCTCAACCCCGTTTTTCCGAAAAAGAAATCTCCAAAATCCGGTAAAACCGCTGGAGACCTTGGGGAAGGGCTTGATAACGACTGGGGAGGAGCGATTTGGAAACCCCCGGACGAGGTGCCCCCAAACAAGATCCTGGGCACTCCCCAGGGGTTCCCCCCAAAGCAGGATTCCCTGTTTTTTCCAATTTAAGTGCAGGGGGGGTGAAGGTTGCGGAAAGGGGGAAACCCCAAAAGGACGCCCAAGACGCGCGAGGCAGGGGCATGAAAGGAGATCTTCAAGTGTGGAGGACCCCTACACGGGGGTAAAAAAGGGGCCCGGGGGGATTAACGAATTTGGGGTCCTGAGAACCTCCCCATGACGGATGAGGGTAACCAAGGGCTTCACCAGGGGGGGTTACGGCAAGGATAGCGTACACCAGGGAGGCGTTAATAAAGTTCCGGGGGAGCCCCGGGGTCCCCGGAAAGGAAAAGGGGCCCCGGGAAAGATAGACCAGAATCCCCCGGTTTTGTAAACCCGGGAACAACCGGCGTGGGGAAAGGAAAAGTGAGCACCTAGGGGGCGGGCCCCCCTACCCACCTAGGGGCGAGCGTTTCCCCCGACCCCCCTGAGGGGCGCTGCGGGCAACTCCCCGGAAATGGTCCGGACTGGCCAGTAAGACAAAAAGGGTTTTCCATTGGGGGCGGGCCCCTCCTCCTCCGAAAAAGTGGGCCCTTCCACCTGCATGGGTTCCCATGTAAACGAACTGTGTGGGGGGCAAAACGGAGGCCCTTTGGGGAACCCCGGGGGCCAAGCCAGGTAGAACCCGGGGAGGGGTGTGCCGAGCCACGCTTTGGCTGAGTTCCGCTGTCCCCCTCCGTTTAAACCCCACTTTAATGCGGGTAAACCAGATGGATAAAATTTGCCAAAGAAGAAGGAAAGGTCTCTTTCCGCAAGTGCGGTTTTTTTATTGCTTGACAGAACCCCTTTTTTGAACTTTGGGGAAAAGAGCGGCCCTCGTTTTCCAAAAAGACAGTTTGGAGGCTAGGGGCGGGAAATGGACCGCATTTCCCCAACGGAGGATTCCCCCGGCGTAGGTTCAGTAGCGCTTTTCTCCCCCCCGGGAAAATGCTCGCACCCGGCTCCTCGGAAAAAGCTGGGAATTTTAGTTTAGGAAAAACCCGTAGGCTCGGTCACAGGGTCGTTTCCCGGGCCCAAAGGGGGGTCGCCCTGGGTAAAGGGCCTTTTCCCCGGGGCAGCAGGCTCACCCCCGAACGCCACCCTTTGCCCTTTCAGGGGAAACTGACCGGGGCCCTCAGCTCCACGTGCATGGAAAACAAATTTCGAATAAAAGCTCGCCCGAGCTTCCCATCCCCCTCAAAATTGGAGGGTTGAGGAAACGAAGCCCCGGGCCCAAATGTTGCCAGCGGGAAGGCCCAAGGAGATGGGAAACCCCCTGGGGAAGGGGGGAGGTTGCTTTCTGCTGGGCGGCCAGGAATTGGGGCATCATGGCGGACAGCGACCCCAAATTTCTGTGCCCGTTGTTTCGATCTGCTTTGGGCTGTTGGCCGACAATGTTCGTGAATCCGCTAGACCCTTTGGGAAGGGCACCTTGGCGGGCCTTTGGGGGTTTTAAAATGTAACCCGGTGGGTGGGGGGACCCTCTGGGCCACCGCAACGATGATAGCTAAGCCACGCCAGGGAACGGGAAACAAGTACCCCCGGTTTTCACCAAGCCCGTGCAAAAACGGGGGTGGACTTGCTGCGGCGTGAGGTACCAGGTCGTCCCCCCCCACGTGCCCTTTCTTGCGATGGCGGCCGAGGGGAAACGTGGTACAGAGTCTAGTTCCCCAGAATCGTAGTTTTGGGGAGGCAGAAGGGCAGGGGAGGCGGCAAAAGGGTTTGTGGTCGTAGAAAAGGCAGGGAAGGGCAGGGGAAAGGGGCAGAGGTCCGGAGTCGAGAAAAGTAGCGAGGGTCTGGTACAGGTAGGGGGGGAATTTCACTTTAGGAAAAGCTTTAGCTAAAGGGACGGGAAAAAATAGATCCAGCAAGGGGGGATTGTGGGCGTGAAACCCTTAAGTAGGGGAAGCGCCTGGCAATTAGCCAAATTTTCGGGGGGCTGGCCCCTTTTAAATCCTTTGAGAAAAGAGCGACCGCGCCTTAGGACACGGGCACGCGCGCCTCGGGGGCAGAGGGCGCGGACAGCAAGGAGCGGGTCAGGTGAGTCCCCGGCAGGCGGGGGAAACCCCCCGGGTCGTCCCGCGGCCCGCGGCGGGCCCCGACCCTGGTGGCGCCCGGGGGGGCCCGGGCCCCGGGGGTTTCCCCCGGGGCCCCCCCCCCCGAGGAGCGGGGGTACCCCGACACTAACTTTTTTTACATTTTTTTTGTTTTTTTTCCAGGGAAAAAAAAATGTTCTGCTTGGGTGTATATTTCACAAGTTTGAAAATAGCCTTTCTAATAGGCTATCTTTACTCAGATTATCTTAAGTATAAAAATATGATGTTATAGATCCTTGGCTGACTCTAATGAACCAATCTTTTTTCAATGTATATTCTCTTGGTAACTTGACAAGCATAGAGATTTTCTAGCAAGAGGAAGAATTAACCTATTCACTGCAGCTAGTGAAGAACATTTTGATTATTGTGTAAAACCAGTTTTTAAAAGACCAGGCATTTAAAAGGGGGTTGTCTCACTAAAAGGTTTTGCTTTTTATGTGAGGATCTTGCAAAGACAAATCACTTCTAATATTGTCCTTTTAAGATTTGTCCTACCTACCCCTAATATCACTCTTGAATGGTTTCATCAGTTCCCCAGGGTGCTTGCAAAGACCTGTTCGACTCTCCTGAAGGCTGTCAGTGCTGGTGGGTAAAGCACAGACCTGTATCCCAGCAGCTTTCACTGCAGGCCGAATGCCGTAAAACTGAATTAAAAAAATAAAAATAACAAACCAGGATAGGAAAAATGAACGTTTTAGTGAGAAAACCCCCTTTAAGATAAACACTGGTTGGGGAAATTGCTTTCAATTCCTACCTTAGAGCAATGGAAGCTAAAAAACAGCTGGGCCAAAAACCCACATGGGCACAGCTCCTGCTCACCACATCCAAGTTAAGGCTATGTCTACACTGCTCAGGAAAACAATCGTATCTTTGGCGCTTTTCGTTTTTTAAAAGCTCCGAAGATACGATCGTTCCTGCGACCCCATAGACGGCAATAAGAAAGACAGCTGCATCTACACAGCTTGTTTTTCTCTGCCGTCTTTCGGCAGCGGCGATTATACAAATTTTGTATAATGCGCCGGGGCTTTCATTTCTTGCCTTTTCCCATCAATACTATTGTATGGGCAAACTAGGAAAACGGAAGCGACCAGGTTTTTGCCAAAGCGTACAAAAAACGCGGCCCTTTGATGGGAAAAAAAAACAGCCGCTTTGGGGCTGTTTTTTGCCGTGCAGTGAGACATAGTTTACAGACAAAACCTGGTTCCTTCTAGTTTAACTTAATAACATAGATAGGTAAAAGGCACAAGGCCTTTGTGAAGATGGGATAGTCCCCCCAAAAAGTCCGGCTTGGGGGTGAAGGCCGATAATTTTGGGTCAGCGGCATTAGGCCCCCGATACTTTTAAAAGTTAGTTGGCTGCAGCACCCCAAAGTGGGGTCGGCCTTCACTGGGCAGTCAAAGATGGGGTGGGATGCTGCTCCCACTCCAGGACCAGGCCGGGGGTTTAGGATGGCCCATGAAGCCTGGAATCAGGTGAGCTGTGTGTGTTGTTCAGTTCCCTTTTTATTACCAGAGGAACCACCTTGGGGGTTTTAGGGAAGCTTAAGGTTTTTTCAAGGAGCTGTGCCTTACACCACCCCGGAAGGGTAAAGAGCCCGTGGGGGCATACAAAAGTGCCTGCGAGGGGGTCCCCAGGGGTTGCGCCTAAAGACTGGGTGAACACCTGGGTTTTTGGCTGAAGTAAGCCTTTTGTTTTGTTTTTGTTTGTGTTTGGGGTTGTTGAGAAACGGATGCCAACCCAATAACCACCTTGTTTCACAAATATAGACTGTGGTCCTGTTTGTGTAAGCCTGCCATTGGGGACTAATCCCCTAAAATTGGTGCTTTCGGATGGGGGCACATCCTGGTAGTGCAGTCCTGGCTTAAAGGGCAGCCCTTTTAAAGACTCGGCAGAAAAAAAGGGGAGGACCTGATAAAACACCTCATCACTAAAACACCCAGCCAGCGGCCCCATGCAGAGTCGTGGGGGCACAGCGGGACTAATCAGCCCCTAACCCAGCAGATGGCCCTGCGACTGAAGCTGTTGGGGCCCAAAGAAACCCCCTGCTATCCCTGCCATGCATAGCCTGATGGCGCCCAGCGAGCGCGTCGGTCCGTAAGGGGGCCTCCAGAAGATGACCCTGGGGATGAATGTAAAAGCATTTCCAGTATTCAGGGGTTGCAAGCACGAAAGTTACCTGCTGAACAGGGGGTTTAGGTTTTGGCCCCCCTTTTTCACGGGGAAACCCCCCAGAAAGGGTACTACATCTGTCAATTTACAGGACGCCCGGGGAGTAGGGGAAATAAAAGCAGAAATTTGGGCGACTGGGGTTAACGGTGACTGTGGGGGCCCAGAGGGTGCATACGGGGGTAAAACGGAAAAGCCACCCAGGTCTAAAATTTTTTTACCTCTTGCATTGGGGCCCAAAAAATGGTGCGCCTGACGATGTACCCCGGCTCAAATGGGGAGCGCGTTTGGCAGCCCGGGGTTTTGTGCACGCTCTCCCCCGGGCGTTCAGTGTTGGGTCCACGGGGGCAACCCCCAGTCCGGGGTGTTTATTTGGTCCTATGGAACATCCCGTTGGGGGAAAAATCTAGGGTTACCCCGGGGCCCTCTACCCTGCCTTTTTGGGGTTCCGGAGTGTTTCAGAAAGCCAAAAGAAAGGGCCCCCAAAATTTCCCCCGGGGGGCCCCCCAAAGGGCCGGGGGTTGGACGGACTCGCGAGTGGCTTTTCCCAGGGACAGGTGTGTGGAAATGTCATGCTCCAGGTCACATCGCGGCCCTTGCTCCCTTAAGGGGGAAACCAAAATGGGTGCTCAGTGGGGAGGCGTAGCTCCATGTTTGCCCACTCAGTATGCAGCAGGCGTCGAACTCTGACAAGGGGCTCCACCTTCCCAAGTGGTGGTAAATGGAACCCACCACTGGATGCGGATCGGGGAGCCTGGTTACCTTCTTGCGGCTCACCTCCCGCACAGTTGGCCCCGGGGGGAAAAAAGGGGGTCTTGGTATACAGGGGGATACCAAACTTACCCGGTGCCAAAGTAAACCTGCGGAAGGTGGTGGTACGGTGTCACTTTGGGGTGGGAGTCGGGGCCTTGGGTAAATGCAGACCTTTTTAATGCCGGGGCCAATCTTCGGGCCTAGGGGCCTTTCCTGGAACCGCCTAGTAACGCAGGAGGTGTGACCCCTAACCATGCGGCCCCGGAGGGAAAATCCCCGATTTTTTCCCCAAACGGTTCTGGTAGGTGACCCTGAGAGGATTCTACATCTGAGGGGGCCATCCCGACTTAGGGGTGTCAAGGGGAAACTTTGGGTCGGCCCAAACTCGTGAGACCTTTAAAGGGGGGGCTTTTATAATGTGGGGGTCAAAAACGGAGAAATCCCAGAACCAGGGGCAATGATAGGTTCCCCCCACTTTGCCATGAATGGGGACCTGTGTATCGAAAAACAAAAAATTGGGGAGGAACTGGGGGAAACACTTTCTGGTGCCAAAAGCTTTAGGCCATGGTGATGGACCGGCGCATTTCCCAATCCTAGGGGGCCCGGGGAGCGATAAAACATGAAGGATCCCCCAAAGGGGTTTCTATGGCCAGGGGCAAAACGGGAGCCCGGGATTACGGGCCATCTTGCCCTGTTGTCAATAACTTCCCCCGGTCCCCACTTTTGTCCTCTGATCCCGCCCCCCTATCATTAAAGGTCCCATTTGACGGGATTCCATGATCTATAGGCCGGTGTAAAGTCAGCTAGGGGCACCAGTATATCGGGTCTTTTTAAAATATGCCACCAGTTCCCCCGAAGCCGTGCCCCTCAGGAACACCCCCCAAAGTGTATCGCCGGGGAGTTTTTCCAAAATTTTTTTCCCGGACGGGAATACCTAAAGAGATCCTGATGACCAGGGGGCCCCCTTTATGTCAGGGGGGTGCAGGACCCTGTAAGGGGATAAGTCACTCAGCTCGTACCTCATTACCACCCCCTCAAAACCCATGGCCTATAGAAGGGTTTTAAAAAGACCCAAAGGTCATGTTGAAAAGGGTGGTCGAGAAAGATGGCAGATTGGGTTACCTGCCCGCCCCATTTTCTCTTTTCTATTTGGGAATGCCCCAAGCTTCTACAGGATTCTCCCCCCTTCGAACTATTGTAAAATAGGACCCCGGGGGCCCTTTTGACATCGCCAAGGAGACCTGGGAGAATGAAGCCCCTCCCATAGGACCTAATAGAGATGTCGCAAAAATGCAGGAGAGGGTCGCCCAGGTAAGCCCATTTGAAGGAGCATCTTTTGCAAGCTCAGGAGGCCCCAGTCCAGGGTCAAAATTTTGGTCGGCCCGTCTCAGACAATCAGCCCAGGGGGCAGTTCTGGGGTTAGTTCCTACGGTAGAGAGCAAAATTTTTTTCGCAAAATGGGAGGGGCCCCTACGAGATATGGAAAAGGTAGGTGAGTAAACACCGGGTCACCAACCCGGGGAGGAGAAAACCCCACCGGTTTTCCACTAAAAATTTTTTGAAACCCCGGGAAAATAGAGACTCACGGAAGCCCCTTCACTCTGGAACAAACAGTTTTTCTGGAGGGGGTAAGAATTGCAGAGACCCTGTGTCTTCCCAGAAACAGCATGCAAGCAATTGCGGAACAGAATAGGATCTGTTCACGGGCCCCAAGGGCTCACCCAAGGTATAGAAAATGAGACATTACAGACCCCAGCCAGGGTAAAATTTAAAACCAAAGGGGGTCCCGAAGCCGCCAGGGAATAGCCAAAGAGGTACAAAAAATGAAAAGCCCGGGAGTTTATCGAGGAATCTAAAAGTGGGTGGTCAAGTCCCATTTTGGCCCCAAAAAACCCAATGAGAGTGGGGGTTTTGTAAATAACCCCAAATTAAACGAAATTCAAAGGTAGAAAAAGATTTACCCCATGCCCCCGGGTGGGTAACTAATAGAGAATTAGGGGCCCGCCCCTTTTCATCAGACCCCCGATCTCACCAAAGGGGTCTGGGAGATTTCCCCTTTTCTAAAGGGGGCGAGGAGAAAACAGCTTTTCCCACCCGGGGGTCTTTTCCACTACATCCGGGGGCCCTTCGGTTTTTCAAAGGGGCCCCCCCACTTTTTTAAGGGGGGATGGATAGGGTTTTACGCCCCCACTGGAGAAACGAGCCCCTTTTTCGATGACTTTTTCATCTTCTAAATGGAGGTACCTCCCCAAAGCCAAGTGTCCGAAGCATTTAAAAGGGCGGGGGTTCACATCAACCCCAGAAGTGTGCCAGGAATGGAAAGGCTCGGGGACTTGGGGGACTAGTGGGAAGAGGAGTGATAAAAAAACCCCAAGAAAAAAGTTGAGGCCATTTAGAATTCCTCGGCAGTGAAAAAAAAAAGGTCGGGGATTTCTGGAATTGTGGGTACTAAAAGGGGGTTTATCCCCAGGTTTTAGAGATAGCATACCCCCGACCATTTTACAAAAGGGGCAAAGCAGCCCTGATAAAAGTGGCTCCAAGGCTGGAAGGCTTTCCGGAGCTAAAAACATCCCTTTCCCAAACAGCCAGTGGTAATGGCCCCAGACTTCCCCGGGAATTTGTCGTTTCGACGGACCCCTCCGATTTTGGTCTGGGAGCGTAAGTCCCAAAAAGAAATGGAGAGGAACATCCCATCACCTTTTTCAGTAGGAATTATCCCCCGCAGAGCAAAAATTTTTCATCATTGAGAAGGATGTTTAGCCTAAGTGGGCCCCGGATTCTTTCGGGGGCTAAATTTGTTAGGGGCAAATTTAATTTTTTGGGCGGATCTTCCCCCTCAGGTGGCTAAAAAAAAAAAGGGGAAAAAAGCCGATCACGAGATGGTTTTTGGCCCACAAGATTTAACTTTTTGGTTGAGCATAGGGCCAGGGAAAATTGCAAGCAATGCGATGCCCTCTCAAGGTTCATGTTGTTTGACAGGTCCCAAAACCCCCCGGGTTTGGGGAGAGGGGGGGGGGGGGGGGGATGTAGAAAGGCACAAGGCCTTGTGATAGAGGGGGATATGTGCCACCAAAATTCCCGGTTTGGTGGAGTGAAGGGCCCGATAATTTTGTGTCCGGGGATTAGGCCACCGAACGTTTTTAAAATTGTTTTGGGTGCAGAGCAGCAAGTTGGGGTTTGGCCTTTCCCCGGGCATCAAAGAGTGGGGGTGGGTTGTGCTCCCCCCTCCCGGGGCCCAGGCCGGAGTTTAGGATGGCCCCTTTTAACCTGGGGATCAGGGGAGTGTGTGTGTTGTTTTAGTTCCCTTTTTTGTTACCAGAAGTAACCACCTTTTAGGCGAGGGAACTTAAGGTCTTTCAAGGGCTGTGCCTTACACCACGCCGGAAAGGGGGGAAGAGCCATTGTGGGCAATACAGACTGTGCTGGAGAGGGGCCAGAGGTTGCGCCTAAAAAATGTGGGGAACACCTGGGTGTTGGGTGAAATAAGCCTTTTTTTTTTGTTTTTGTTTCTGCTTGGGTTGTTGGGGAAACAATGCCAACCCAAAAAACGCAACCCCTTTGTTTTACAAATATAGACTTGGTCCGCTTGTGTAAGCCTGCCATTGGGACCAACCCCCACATGCCAAGGGGTTAGTTTGGTATGCTGGGCTTTCCCCCCGAATGCAAAAACTAAATTATCCATATTACAAGCCCAAAAAAAGTACCAGAAAGGGAAAAAAAAATTTAAAAAAAAATGATATTTTTAGTAGCTAGAAAACAGTTCAAAAATATCAAAATGGGGAAATAAAAGCATGAAGAAAATTGTTTACTTTTTTTAATGGGTTCTTATTTCAAAATCTTTAGCCCGCTTCCCCTTTTTCCTAAATTTTTCTCTAAAATTAATTTGCATGGGGCCCTTTTCTATTAGGGGAGTGTTTTAACTGCATAATTTTACAGGGATGCAATTTAAGATTTTATTAAGCTATTTTTTTTTTACTAGTATTTAAAAAATAATTTTGGACCCACTCCAATTTATTTTCCCTTAAAAACTTTCCCGACATGATGTTTTAAATTTGGGGAAACACGTAATTAAAAAAATTTCTGTTTTCAAAAAGGGTCATGAATTTGACAAAACCTTTTGGGAAACTACAAGCTAAACTGAGACTATGGATCCACAGCAGAAATTACGCTTCAGTGTACGTACAGGGGTCTAGAAGAGCAGGTACCCAAAAAAAGCTTTAGCGGGAGGACACTGGGAGTATTTATAGGTAAGGGTTTAAAATAGAAATGTTAAAATGCATATTTTTATATCTATTTTTACTTTTAGTAAATTTTATGTTCTATGTTTTTATTCTCTTAACGGGGCTTGATTGCTTTATAATATAGACACTGTAATATTACTATATTTTTATTGTATTATGTCAGTTTCACACTTACAGGGAGCCTATAAGGGTTTTTACCATGGGTAGGACTTAAAGGTTGTCATTAATGCTGCTGGAGGTTAAATGGGGGGATTTGGGTTTGTTTCCCAAACAAACCATTTAATAGGGGGGGCACTACATAATACAGCCGGGGGGGCCCAAATGGTGACACAGGCACTGCAGTTCACTGCATTTATCTTCATTTTATAGCCTAAGACCTGAAAAACCCTTTTGTTTTAACTTTAAATTTAAACAAGGTAACCATAGATTTAAGTTTGGGGTGTTTGGGTTTTCTACTTGTAATGCGGCACAAATGCATCCACATTTAAACTAAAAAATGGACAACCCAAAAGGGGAAAAAAATGAAAAAGGGAATATTTTAGTAGGTAGGAACCAGTGCAAAATAATTTAAAATAGCAATTATTAGCTTCTTGGAAAATTGTATAAAATGTTGTTTTGTCTGCAGGGGCGTAACTAGAGAAGCCTGGGCCCGTATCACACTTTTGGATGGGACAGGATTTAGGTAGGCTAGAGGGGCCCATATAGATAGGTAGACTATAGAGCCATTCATAGGGAGGCAGGGAGGGTTTAGGTAGGGTATAAGGGCCCATATAGGTAGGCAGACAGGGTTTAGGTAGCTATAGGGGCCCATATAGGTAAGCAGGGTTTAGGGAGGCTATAAGGACCCATATAGGTAGACAGGCTTTAAATAGGCTCTATTAGTGTTAAAATAGGGGGGGGAAGAAATAACTTACTCACCTCTCTCTAGAATACCCGACTGACCAATCTCTAGGCTTAGGGTTTAGTAGACGCCGGAACTGGCATCCTGGCATGGGCGGCGTGATGACGTGACGGCGCCTGCTCCGGATTCAGAGAAGCCCAGCGGGAGAACAAAGGAAAGGTGAGTATTATTATTTATTTATTTTTTAATATTGGGGGAGCCTATATGTATACCTAACTACTGGGGGCCCCATATAAAGCTAACTAATTACTGGGGGGCCCTACATATACCTAGCCAATTACTGGGGGCCCTATACGTACCTAAATACTGGGGGCCATATATATACCTACCGAACTACTGGGGGGGCCCTATATACACCTACCTAACTACTGGAGAGTAGACCCTATATACACTTACCTAACATAGTGGGGGACAGTATATACCTACCAATCAGCTGAGGGACCTATGTACCTACTTAACTATAGGGGGCCCTGTATACCTATCTACTTGGTGCCCTACATTACCACCTACCTACTGGGGGGTCCTATGTACCTACTTACCTACTGGGGGGGGTCCTATATACCTACCTACTAGAAGGGGCCCTATATACCTACCTATTTACTGGGGAACCCATGTAACTACTTATTGGGGGGCCTTTATACATACCTACTGAGGGCCTATGTACCTACTTAGTGGGGGAGCCTTATATATCTACCGAGGAGATCCTATATTCCAACCTATCTACGCTGCTTTTAGGTAGGTTAGACCCTAACAATTAGTCAGATAAGAAGGCAGACTCTTCATATTAAGTAGGTAAAGTCCTCCTTCAGTATAGGGTTCCTTTCAACTATCTATTGGGGGCACTATATAGCTACTTATTGGGGGGCCCTATATTGAAGGGGGACTTTACCTACTTAATATGAAAAGTCTACCACTTATCTGACTAATAATTAGGTTTTAATCTACCTAAAAGGAGCATCTTACTGGTGGCACAAATGAAGGCCTTATAGTTGGTTGGGGGCACTTTCACTGTTTGGAGTCTAACATGTTTCTGTGGTAAATTCTGCAGAAACGAGCTGTGGCTGGGAGAAGACGTAATGGCCGTCTGGACCGGATGAAGAAAGAAAAGGCACCACCTGTTAGTCACTAAATGTAACTGCACTGTAATCACTTATATGTCTGCAGAGCCTGTGTAGACTGGTATCTACCCAAATATGGTCACTGTATGGCGGTAATAGTAATCTAAGTGTAATGGTTTAAATTTAGTAACAGTACGATGGTATTATTCAGACCGTTTATGGTGGTGATATGTGGGATGATGATGATGTACCGGTATTAATAGGTGCGTGTCTATTGTTATTGGTATTATTGATCTTGGTATACTGGTTTGCTCAGTAACAGTATGTGGTATTAGTGACTATATAGTGATGACATGTGCTGATACTGTGGCCCATGTATCTATACGTTACCTCATGCATTTCCCCGCAATACAAAACCGGTTCATCAGGGGATGATATTAACAGGTAATGGTATCTACATTAGATCTTCAGTCTGCTTAACATTTGGGTGATATCTTTCTTTATCCACATCCAGATCTATATATACAGTCCCTGACAGAAGTTCTGTCGCTTATCCATGTTGTGGAAACCAATGCTTATAACCTGATTTAAAATTCATCCATTGGTTTTAAGAATGATTCATATGCAAGCTGAAACCCTCCCAAATGAGGTTTTGTTAACGAAAATAATTTTGCTTCACTGCTGAAATATTGATCATTTAAGGAACACAGAAAGGTCAGATTTTGGCAAGACATAAGCTTTGTCGCCTTGTCATATAATGCACCCAATCCTAGTTTACAGACTCACTTGTGATCACTAATTGATCGGTTAATTAGTGGGTGTGTATAAAAAGAATTCCAGCACCCCAGACCTTCACTTGAACTGCAACTTGACCTTTGACAACATGCCAAAAATCGACCCTGCGACCAAAGCCTTGATTATCAAGAGGCTGAAGACCAGATCCACTGCAGAGGTGACTAGAACCATTAATGTTTATCAGCGTCAAGTACAAAGAATTAAAAAAAGATTTGAAGAGACTAGAGATGTTTTTGACAAGCCCAGGTCCGGCAGACCATGCAAGACAACTGCTCAGGAGGAACGTTTGTTGGTTCGAAAATCAAAAGCCAGCCCCTCTTCCACTTCAGCACAGCCCCAACAGGCCTGGTCACCTCATGTCCCTGTGTCAACTAGAACAGTTTGTAGGATTCTGTCTCGAAATGGCTTCCATGGTTGAATCGGTGCCCAGAAGCCAGCACTTAACAAAAGGCAATTAAAAAACCGTGTGGTATTTGCCAAGGTCCACAGCTTGCTAAAAGGATGGAAGCTGGAAAAGTGGCAGAAGGTAGATTTCTCAGATGAATCTTCAGTTTAATTACACCACAGTCGCTGAAAATACTGCAGGAGACCTACTGTAGCCCATATGGATCCAAGATACACACATAAACAGTTAAGTTTGGTGGTGGAAAGATCAGGGTCTGGGTTAACATTCAGTATGGGGTTGTGCGAAACATTTGTAAGGTGGAAGGCAATATCAATAGCCTAAAATATCAAGAAGTATTAGCTACCTCTTACATTCCCTATCATAAAATGGCTTAAATTTTGCAGCAGGATGGTACTCCATCTCATACATCCATCTCTACATCAAAGTTCCTCAAGGCAAAGAAGATGAAGGTGCTCCAGGACTGGCCAGCCCCGTCACCAGACATGAACATCATTGAGCATGTTTGGGGTAGAATAAAAGAGGAAGCTTGGAAGACAAAACCAAAGAATCTTGACGAACTCTGAGAGGCATATAAGACTGTATTCTTTGCTATTCCTGATGCCTTCATCAATATATTGTATGAATCATTGTCGAAACACATGGATGCAGTTCTTAAAGCTCACGGAAGTCACACAAAATATTAAATATGGCTCTAATAGCACCACAACTTCATTCACCAATGTTATGAAACATATCTTTCTATTTGAAGCAAATTATTTGTTTGATTTTCACATTATTTTCTGCCGGTGACAAAACTTTTGTCTTGCCAAAAACTGACCTTTCTGTGTTCCTTAAATGATCAATATTTCAGCAGTGACGCAAATTTATTTTCTTTAACAAAACCTCATTTGGGAGGGTTTCAGCTTTCATGAGTCATTCCTAAAATCAATGGATGAATTTTAAGTCAGGTTATAAGCTTTGGTTTCAACAACATAGATAAGCGACAGAACTTCTGTCAGGGACTTTACATTACCTGTTAGTATCATCCCCTGATGAACCGCTTTTGTATTGCAGGGAAACGTGTCGGGTAATGTATGGATCAAGGTGCGCAAGGGATTTTTTAGGGTCAGCCTCATAGGGTGGGAGGTGCCCTTTTTGGGGCGGTAAAGGAAAGGTTCAATAGGGTCATTTCTGAGCTCAATGTTTGATGCAGTTTCCCTCTAATGCATCTACTTCTCATAACCACTGTTTCTCAAAGACCTTGATTGGATCCAAGTGGAAGAACCAGAAGAAAAGATGGTATAGTGAGTAAACTGTCAGGCCTGCGCCGCTCCCGGCCCGCGGGCGCATTCCGTGGTCCCCTCCCGGTGCCCACCGGGGCGGGTTGCCATCGCTGGGCACGCGGGACGAGCCGGGGGCTGGTCCTGCCGTGGACTTTAATGACCGCGCTCCTGTGCCGTCCGCGCCCTCTGCCGGCCGAAGGCGGCGTGCCTGCTATGTCCAAAGGCGCGCGCTCGTTCCGGGGATTTAAAAGGGCCAGCGCCCTGATTTTGGATAATTTGCCAGGCGCTTCCCCCTATTAAGGTTACGTCCCAATCATCCTTGATGGGTCTATGTTGCCCGTGCCCTAGAGAAAAGCGTCCAAAGCATTCTCTGCCTTACCGTGTACCAGGACCCTAGAGACGTTTTCCGGACTCCGAACCTCTGCCGCCTGCAGACTCCTTCCTGCCTGTCCACGACCACGACCCTTTGCCGCTGTCACTGACCTTCTGCTGCCCAACGACTACCGACTTCTCGGACTACGACTCTGTACCACGCTGCACCTCGGCTTGCAACCGCAAGACAAGTCACGGTCAGGGGGGACGACCTGGTAGCCTCTCGCCGCAGCAAGTCCATCCCGCTTTGCGGGCGGGCTCTGGTGAAAACGGGGGGTACTTTAGATTCCGTTCCCTGGCGTGGCTTAGCTATATCGCTTGCAGGTGGTCCGCGCGATCCACTACCAGCCGTTAAGTTAGAATCAGCCATGGATCCCGACAGGTGCCTCCAAAGGCATGCGGATCTTACGACGATTGATGCCCAGCAATCGCAACAAATCGACCACAGGTCAGCAGTTGGGCCAGCTCTCCGCCATGATGCGTCAGCTCCTCGCATCCCAGCAGCAGTCTCGCCTCCGTCCGTGGCTACTTTTCTTCTGCCGTTCCGTTGGCCACGTGGGACCCAAGTTGGCTTCCTCTACCTCCAGCTTTGCCGGGGGATACCAAGCTCTGCGGGGTTTCATTACTCAGTGTTCATGCACGTGGACGTTGATGGCGATCAGTTTCCCTCGGAAGAGGTCAAAGTGGCTTAGTGTGAGTCTACTTTCCGGAAGGCTCTGGCTTGGGCAAACACCTATGGGGGACAGGAACGGGACCTGTGACTGTGGACCTACAGACCTTCCTCCTGGAATTCCGCACCCGTCTTTGAGGAGCCGGCTCGTGCTTCCTCGCCAGCCCGCCCTCTTGAGCCTTCGTCAGCGGGCGGAGTCTTCTGTGGGTGACTCTGGGTTCAATTCCGTACCCCATGGCTGCGGAGCTCGCTTGGAACAATGACGCCCTCTGCGCTACCTTCAAAAAGGTCTGACCAGCAGGGTAAAAGCGCTTTTGGCAGCAAGAGACCTCCCGTCCTCCCTGAACGAGTTAATTCTTCCTTGCCACCCGCTCGATATAAGGTTCGCTGAGAGGCAGGAGGAGCTTCTCAAGAAAGAGAGGCTGCTCGTCCTTGTACCGGCGTTTTCCACTGGCTCCTGTGTTCAGCTTCTCCCAAATTCCACCGCCTCAAACGCAGACGGTGGAACCGATGCAAGTGACGGGCCCACTTAACAGAGCAAGAATGAACGTCGTCGTACAGAAAAGCTATGCCTCTATTGCGCCAGCCCGGCCCACTTCGCAGAAGTTGCTCCTTCGTCCTTCAGCCTCCGGGAACGCTCTCCTTGGTGAGGTGGAGAGGCGGTACTAGGTGCAGTTTCTTCCTCTCACGTTTGATGATGCAGTGAGGTGAATTCTGCTGCTGGTCTGCGTTCCGAAGTTTCTGCCTTCCTGGATTCGGGGTCTGCCGGGAACTTCGTCTTAGCCTCCCTGGTACCCGGTACCGCATACCTGCTAGTCCGGCTGGAGAAAGCCGCTGTTATCTCCTCGGTCAGTGGGGAGCACCTCACTGATCCCTTCCAGTATATACCCCTGACTGGTCTCTCCGTGTGGGGGCTCTACATAAAGTAGAGATTAGGTTCCACGTCCTGTCCCGTGATTCATCGGCGATCCTCTTGGGGCTCCATGGCTGCAAGTCACGCCATACGCTCGCATTGGAAGAAGGCGAAGCTGCGTTTGGGGACCGGAAATGCCAGAACACGATGCTGGGAGGTACCACGCCGGTGCCTACATTCTCCGCCGCGCCTGTCAATGCCGTTGCCAGGCCCTGCCGGCCGAGTACCAGGATTTGGCGATGTGTTCACGAGAAACAGGCTGAGAAGCTACCACTACCTCGTCCATTATGACTGTCCCATAGACCTCCTTCCCGGAACAAGTTCTCCACGGGTGGGTCTCCCTCTGTCTGTGCCCGAGACTAGGCCATTGTCGGCTTAAATACAGGAGTATTTGGCAAAAGGATTCATTACGCAAGTCCTCTCGCCCGCCGGGCTGGCTTTTTTTTCGTCCAGAAAAAAAAGACGGGTTCTCTTCCGGCCGTGTATAGATTGCAGGGGGCTAAACAGATCACGGTGAAGAAAACCGCTACCCTTCTACCTGATATCGGAGCTCTTGATCTTCTTCGTGGAGCCAAGTGTTTTCATATTGGACCTGCGCGGTGCCATATAAACTCGTCAGAATTCGTGATTGGGTTACGAGTGGAGACAAAACAGCCTTCACACCTGGGACGGCCCATTTCGAGTATCTCGTAATGCCTTTTGGGCTATGCAACGCCCCAGCCGTATTCCAGGATTTCGTCAATGACTGTATTCGAGACTTGCTGTATATCAGCGTCATAGTGTACCTGGACTGATATTCTGATTTCTCTCCTGACGACAGACTCATCGGGTACAGTACGCAGGTCCTGCGCGCCTGCGGAACATCGACTGTATGCCCAAGCTGGTGAAATGTCGTTCCACCAGCCAGCCTTCTTTCATGGGGTACATAGTCTCCGCCGTGTCTGCAGATGGACCCAGCTAAGCGGTCCGCGATCTGCGTGGCCACGCGCATGTCGGTCTTCGGCGATTCAACGCTTCCTTGGGGTTCGCCAACTATTACGGCAGTTAATTCCCACTTCTCTTCGCTGGTGGCTCCATCGTGGCCTCACCGGAAGAATGCCAACCGAGATGTTGGTCCCCGTCAGCTAAGAGCATTCTCTCAACTGAAATCGGGTTTTCTTTGGCTCCCTATGCCTGGTTCGTCCTGATGGATAGGCCCCTTTAGCCTGTGAAGTGGATGGCCCTCTTCTGTAGGAGCCGGGGCGGTCCTGACCACAGAAGGGCCCTAAAGGCAAGACTGGTTTCTTGCGGTTTCTTCTCAAGGACCTTCTCGCCGGCTGAAGCAACTTACACCATAGGAGATCAGAGAACTGCTGGCCATCAAAATGGCACTAGAAGGAGTGGCGAATTTGCTGGAGCGGGGCCCGTCACCCATTCGACGTCTTCACGGGGCACCACAAGCAATCTTCAGTTACCTCCTGACGGCCAGCGTCTGAATCCTAGCCAGCCAGGTGGTTCTCTATTTTTCTCTCGCTTTAACTTTCAGGATACACTTCAGGGCAGCCGAGAAGAACGTCAAGGTGATGCCTCTCGATGCCTATGTCGTCACTGAGATAGAACCTGTGTCCTGCACATCATTGCTCCCGATCGTCTGATTCACGTGGCTCTCCAAAAACAACTTTCTTCTTCTTTTTCCCTTTTCTTTTCTACTTTTTTTTTTCCTGTTTTTCGGTGGGACCTTCAGGAGGGTTACCACCGGCAAGGACCTCGTTCGTCTGCGCTAAGACGGAGTAATTCTTTTGAGTGGGGGCATAGTACTCTTCTGGCTGGTCACCCCGGCAAGAAGTCCCACACCCTCATCTCACGGCGGCCTAATGTGGCCGACCCTGCCCCAGGACGTCCAAGACTTTGTTCTCGCCTGTGCAAATGTGCCCAGAACAAGGTTTCCTCGCCATAGGCCATGGCCTCTTAGACCCTCTTGCCCATCCAGAGTCCCCATGGGACACACATCGGCATGGACTTATTACGGCATCTTCCGCCCTCATCAGGGAATTCTGTCATTGGGTGGTCACGGATAGATTCTCTACAAATGTCAACTTCGTCGCCACTCCCGGGTCTTCCCTCGGTTCCTCAATGGCGGGGACATTTTTTCACAACCATATTATTTCGTCTGCTGGATTACCTCGCATATCGTGTTGATCGGGGTGTCCATTTGTCTCCAAATTGGGCGGGTCCTGTGTTCTCGCTTGAAAAGTTAATTGGACTTTTCTTCTGCCTACATCCCCAGACGAATGGTTCAAGGGAGAGGGTGATCAGATATTGGGCGAATAACCTGGCCATTTCGCGTCCGGCCGTAGACATCTGGGCGAGCTGCTTCCGTGGGCTGAATTCTCCTACAACCATCGGGGACTCTGATTCTACAAGGGCGTTTCTCCATCCTGGTGGTCTACGGTCGTCACCAGCCCGCCCCTCCTGGCTATGACTCCGAGGTTCCCGCTGGGACAACAAGTACTGGACATTAAGTACCATTTGGCGGAGACCCGACTTGCCTTAACCCGGGCCTCTACCAGCATGAAGACCCAGGCGACAAGAGAAGGAGGCCGCCGCCCACGTTCAGCCAGGAGATAAGGTGTGGCTCTCTGCCAGACATGTAGCTCAAGGTCCCCAGCTACAATTGGGTCCACGAATTTCTGGGGCCTTATAGAGTGCTCCGGTCAGATAAATCCAGTGTGTACAAGCTCTGCCTACCCCCTTCTCTTAGGGATTCCTAAAGCTTCCACGTTCTCCCTCCTTAAAGCCTTGGGTCTGAACCGATTCTCCCAGAGGAGCGCTGCTCCATCTCCTGTGCTGGATCTCTGTTGTCCTTGAAGTGAAAGGTACATCTTAGACATGAGATCGTCAGGGGTACGGCGATTTTTTATTGTTGATTGGAGGGGCTTCGGCCCCGAAGAGAGGTCCTGGGAACGGGAATCCATTATCCTGACCCGTACATTATTATTTTGTTTCTTCTGACTAAAAAGAGGGGGAGACCTACGGGGGGGGGGTACTGTACGGCCTGCGCCGCCTCCCGGCCCGCGTGGGCCGCGGGCGCATCCGTGGTCCCCCTCCGGGTGCCCACGGAGGCCGGGTGCACAAGCTGGCCGCGGGACGAGCCGGGGGGCTGCGTCTGCCGTGGAATTACCTGACCGCGTTCTGGGCCCGTCCGCACCCTTGCCCGGGAGGCGACGCGTGCCTGGTCCTAAGGTGCGCGCACTCGTTCCCGGGGATTTAAAGGGCCAGCGCCCTGATTATTGCTATTTGACTGGCGCTTCCCCTACTAAGGTTACGTCCCAACAATCATCCTTGTGGATCTCTGTTTGCCAGTGCCCTAGAGAAAAGCGTTCCAAAAGCATCTCTCGCCTTACCGTGTACAGACCGTCGACGTTTTCCCGATCCGAACCTTATGCGCCTGCCCCGACCCTCCTGCATGTCCACGACCGATCCTTTGCGGCCTGTCCTGGACTTTGCCTGCCCAGGACTACGACTCTCGGACTACGATATGTTACTCGCTGCACCTCGGCTGCCACCGCAAGCATGGTCACGTCAGGGGGGGACGACCTGGTAGCCTTCTCGCGCGCAAGTCATCCGCTTTGCGGCGGGCTTGGTGAACCGGGGGCAACTTAGATTCCGTTCCCTGGCGTGGCTTAGCTATCATCGCTTGCGGTGGTCCGGCGGATCCACTACCCAGCCGTTACATAAACATTTACCTATACTTTGATATTATGATTACGTGGATATCTGTTTCCTTCTGTATTTTGTTCCTTGACCATAATACAGTATACAGGTTTAAACTGATTTTAAATTTTGCTAAATGTTCACTTACATTTTAGACAGGAAGGCGTCCCTTTTTAGGGATGTTTAATTAAAAGTTATATTTTAACCTTTTCTTTCAGTGACAAGCTACTATATTGGAGTTAAATTATATTAGATTTCTTCAGTGATATTCATTTCCTCTCACACACACACCCTCCAGCAGCTGTGGGATGCAGTCAGCATGGCTCCAGATACCTGTGACAACCTACCTGGACTTCCAGCCTATCTTGCTGCTGTCCATGTTGTACACATAGGTTACTCTGGATATTAACTAGTGGTTATAATCAAGTGACTCGGCTGTGCATTTCTAATAGATTAAAGCAATGCTGTGGAGCACCCAGTAATACTAAAGAGCCCATAATGTTAAATACAAATACAAACTAGCATGGTTTAAAATGAAATACTTCTAAAAGCACCTCAATGTATGTAATACGCGCTGCAGAAGGAGTAGAGGGAGATGAGCTTAAGCTGTTCTTTAATACCACGAGCGCAGCACTCACCAAACCTCTCATGCCTGCTCTGGCATGCATTACAGTAATGGGGGGTAACTGCAGCTTGTGTAAATGTTATTAACCCCTGAGACACACTCCAAGATGGTGGTGGTAGTCCCTCCTGCTATAGTGATGATGTTGGGAGGTGCACATGATGTTAGGAGCAGGAAGCAGGAGAGTGGATGAAGGTTTAATGGTACAAACATAAACCTTTCCTTTTATTCTGAAGCACAATGATAAACATGGCATTCCTCTTTCATTATTACAGTCCTTCCTCAAAATGTTGCAGCTAGCAGCCAGGAGCGGTCCCATATAATAAAGTCCCTTACGGGGATGCAGCTTAGACTACAGGGAGTTTCTTTAACCCTAGGAGAACTGCCTTCCTATTTCTTATTTTTCAGCTTTGACTTCAAGGGGATAACCACAGGGGAGTGACCACAGGAGAACTGGATTTGGGTTACATGAGCCAGGCCAGAGGCAATATTCTGGGCATCATCTGTTCGGCAGGCCTACGTGGGATGTAAAAGGCACTGCCTCACCTGTACACACCTTGTGTACCTGTTCCATGGCAGCCTCCATAATCCACTAGGCAACAATTTGCTCCATAAATGTACATTGGCTCTTTCAGGAATCCATGGCCCCAGCATAGCAGCAGGGTGTTGACCTTATGCATGCAGGTCAACAGCCCTGTAAGGGAAAAGGTTAATTAATCCCTTCCATTCTGTAGTCTGGCAATCACCCCAGACTACAGACTCCACTTAAGTCCCACGTAAGGACAACCATTCTAAACTACTGACACTAGGTAATGTATAACCTCTGTTGCTCTTTCACTCCTACCTACCCTTCCTTTTGGTAACATTAGTAACTTCCGCCCTTGGCTGCATAGCTGAAACACTCACATCACTAAACAGTGCTGTCAGAAGGATTTGGCAGATCTTTATCTCTCAGTGCACTCAAATCACATTTCACAGACATAATACATGGCAATGGCACCATGGATCCGCGCTAATCCTTTAAAACTACCCCTCTTCAGACTCACAGCTTGGATTTAATTAGCCACAGCAGCCATTTTATTAACAGACAGATGACATAAAACAGCTTTTAAATAAGCACCAATCATACTGTTAGGGACCGGCCAGGGACACACGAGAAGACACAGACAGAGTGAGGCCCTGACGCTGGTCCCACCCACTGTCCCTGCCTTTTGAGGGTACCCGACTCCTTAAAAGGTCGGCCCCAACCAGAAGACTGAACACTATACTGAATACATGGCAACACAAGACACTGACAAACAAATACAAAACACAATAAGGGGGCGTCAGGCAAGCAGGGTTGTCAACAAGCGGGAAGTGCAGTACCAAATCGGAAGACTGAAGAGAAAACGTAAGACGAGCCAAGTCGGTAACTTTCTGGCAATGCAGTACTATATCAGGAGGAGAAGAATAGTCAGAAGCCAAGCAAAGTCAGGTAACCAGAAAATCCAAAGAGAACAGCAAGCAAAGGTATAGGAAGGACCCAATATAACAGGCACAGGGGACAGGTAAGGGAATCCTTAAATAGGGAACCGATGAACACAGAGCAGAGGTGATTGGTGGAAAAAACACAAAACCGGATAGGGAAACAAAACTGTCAATCAAAGAGGAACACAGTTTAACTAAAAGGGTGCCGGAGGATTCCTGGCCATGGGCGTTGCCAGGAATCAATTACACACAGGGAAGGAGGACTCAGTTCACACGGGTAACTAAGAATAAAAGTTTTAAAGTTAAAAACCAGGTTTTGGGGGGTCGAAAACCCGGGGGCCGGGCGACCAAACTCGAAGCTGGGGGGTCTGTCGGGGGCAGATCATGAAGAAAACCTTCCCCTTTAGGAGGGCCACCGACCCCCCCACAGACCCCCGGGTTTTTTACCAGGGGGGGTTGGGTGAATTTTCCCCTTTATCATTTTGGGGGGGATATTTTGCTGATGAACCAAGACGAGCCTTTCTGGTCTGATTTTGACGTTTTTTATTGATTTTTTTTTTTGGGCATTTTTGGTCTTATGACCCCTACCCAGACTTTTGCACAGCTTTTAAAAAACCCTGGGTTTTCAATTTTATTTTCCAAAACCTTAAGGGCGGAAACGTGGGGGGAAGCCCACGTCATAGCAAAAGGGGAGCTGCTCGGAAGGACGAACTTGGTGTGTCTTATTGAGGACAAAAGACTGAACACGGCGGCAACAACACCCCGGAGAAAGAATATTTTCAGGTTCCTCAATATACGGGTACATAGATTCTCGTTCCGGGGCAGAATAGTTACTCTGCCCCCGGAAAGGTCTAAAGTGCAAACATCGGGGGGGCGGGTGCAGAGGCATTTTATCCACCATGTCTCCATCAAGCCGCCATTAAAAGGGAATTACAATCTGAAATACGGGGGAACAATCACAGAACACACCAAGGAGTTCCTTTTTTGAAGGGAAAAACCACACAGTCCCCCCATTTAATCAACTCCGGGTGGTCCTCCATCAAACACAGGATTATGGGGGGGAGCCAGGGCAACCCAAAAATAACATCCCAGTAGTTTCTCCATACAAAAAAGGAAATTTTTCGAATGCGAACCCCCAACACTAAATGACTCGCAGTACAAAATTTTTATTCCCCCTCCGTTTGGAGTAGAACGAAACTTGAAACTAAAAAGGGAGAACACAAGGGAACATTTCCCAAACCCCCAAGGCTTGAGCAACACCCCATGCGATAAAACAGCTGCTGCCCCCTGAGTCAATCAGGGCCACAAACAAACCCTTGAACTAGAAACCAAGTTACAGGCAAAACAAACTTGTTATTAGAGTTAGGAGGTACCGTACATCCAGTTACCTTCCGGGGAAATTTGCTCAGGCATTTGGTGTTTCCTCGGGTGACTGGGCCTATCGGGCAGCTTCTCAAAAATGGCCGGTTTCCCAAATAAAGGCACAAGGCTTTTTTCCAAACCGTGTCTCCCCGGTAGCAGCCGATATGCAACCCCAAACCCATGGGTTCTTCTCCAGAAACTAAAGAGGGGGATAAAAGGGAAAGAACCTCCAAAAGTTAGGAGTTTTTACGGACACCTGACCTGACAAAAAAAACCAAACCCCCTTTTTTTTTCCCTGCTCTCTCCCTTAGTCTTCTGCAATAGTTACAGCTAAATCATGAAGTCATTTAGGTCTCGGGGGTTGGGGGGGGCTGACCATAGCACTTTTACAGCACAGCAGCCCTTGCCTGAAGAGGGTTTTTAGAGATTGGTCAAACCACCCATAACGTACCCTTTTTGGCTGGAAACTGGCAGTAGTTTTCCCCGGGGCCGAGCGACGGCCTTTTGTGAATAATAACAGTGAGATTCGCCCATGTCGCAGGGGTTGGGAATTATCAAAAACAGGGGCCTAGAGCAAAAAAAGAAATCTGTCCACATTCCACTCAGGGGCTTCAGGGGGTATGGGGCTAAAATGCCCAAATCCTGAAGTGGGCCCTGGAGGAAGACACAAAAATTTGCTACTTTTTCAGCCCAGGGGGGAAAAATATTGAAGCGAAAAAATAGAGACGGATTCCTGGAAGGCCGGGAATCTGTCAGGAATACCATCAAAGCGTTTTCCAGAGCAGCATCTTAGATTTTCTGAGGGTGCTAGGGGATCCAAAAAACGGGGAGGTAGGGGACACAGAATGGGGTGGCAAACCGGGTTTTTCCGGGGGGGTTTATGGCATCCACATGCTGCGAAATTTGATTCATAACGCCCGCCATCCCTGAAATTGGGTTTTTCAATCGTCCAAAACGGCAGTGACCGACAATTTCATTTCTCATTTTTTGAACCGCCGGGGGATTTTTACTGGAATATGGGCCTTTATAATGTAAGGGGACCCGGGGCCAGGGACACAGGAGAAGACACAGCAGATTTGGAGACACAGCAGCCCCCCAACCGAAGACAAAAAAACGGATCGGGGCAACACAAGCACTAAAAAACAAATACAAAACCCAATAAGGGGGGGCGCAGCAAGAAAGGTTGTCAACAAGCGGGAATGCAGTAACCAAACGGAAAGACTGAGAAAAAAAACTAAGACAGCCAAGTGGTAACTTTCGGGCAATGCAGTACTAAATCGGGGAAGGGAGAAGTTTAGCAGAACCCAAGCAAAGTAGGAAACCCAAAAAATCCAAAGAAACAGCAAGCAAAGGGTATGGGAAGGGGACCCAATAAACAGGCACAGGGGCAAAAGGGAACCCTTAAATGGGGGAACCGAAAAACACAGACAGGGGTTTGGTGGAAAAAAACCCAAAATGGGATGGGAAAAACAAAAAGTCAATCAAAGAGGAACACAGTTAAACTAAAAGGGTGCGGGGGGATTCCTTCCAGGGCTTGGGCCCCGGAAAACAATTACCACACAGGGAAGGTGGGACTCTTTCAACGGGTAACTAAAATACAAATATTTTTTTAAAAACCATGTTTTGTGAAAACGGTCGGGGGCCGGTGACCAAACCCAAGCTGGGGGCTTCGGGCAGACATGACACATACTAACTGGGCGGTCTTGGGCTACAAAAGGTCCGGTGACCATTTATTTTACCAAAATAAATGTAAAAACCATATTTTACCTTCAGCTGTAAAAAAAAAAACACACCTGCTCGGAGGTACCAGCAGCCAAAATAATGGCTAATGCCAAAAACACCAGCCGCGGGGGGGGGGGCCCCACCCTTATACCCCACCCCTTTCTCCAGACCAAGGAAAATCCCAAACTTTTGGGGCCATCACCATGATGAACCACCCCACCAAACTTTACCACCAAATCCAAAGACCCCCAAAAACCCCACAATCCCTGTGATTTGCCTTCAGCAGCACCTAAAGGATCAATACATGAGACACAATCCAATTCCTCTGCACCACGAAAAAGACAACACATAAAAAACACAGATGTTAAGGGAGGTTGGGAGGGACCACTCACTATAGGCCTCGTGCGCCAACTGTCTCCTTATGTAACCCGCTGTAAACTCGGCCCGTTAAGCCCTGCCCCCGGCCCAAAAACCCGCCCTTCCCAACAAAGGTTTAAGGTTCACCCAAAGGTCACTCTATCCAACCTTCAGACTGACTTGAAGGTGAATAGATAAGCGTAGGCATGACACCTTAATACAGACATGACATCACTGCTATCCCTATAAGTTCATAAAAGGCAAGTGCCAACAAGAAAGACGGATACATGAACCAAAGTAGAAATCTTCAGCATATACACATAATCACACACAGCTCTAATACAATATATCAGCATCTCTAATCATTTTAGTGCATTAACTTTGTAATGTACATGAGGGGTTAATTTGAAGCACAAAGGGTTAAATTGTGTACATTACATGTACGTCAATACAGAAATGTAAAGTTTTTAAAAGTTTCAGAGAGTCAAAGCTCTTTCATCTATCAGGGCATGATTAAATATAAAAAAAAGGATCATACTTACCTCCAGGATGCTCTCGTTCAGTCACGGCGGTCGTCCAGTTCATCCCCCCTTTTCTGTGGGTCATTTTTTTTTTTTTTTTAATAATAGATGCATCAACACAGGCCACAATACATGCACATGACGCTGTGGCCTGTGATTTGGGGGCACTTACTCCTGCACTTTCAGCCGAATGAACAGGATGGCCGCCGGGGTGGGGCGAGGGAATCCAGGAGGTAAATATGAACCTTTCCTTCTATTTTTAATAATGCCCCGATAGACGAACAAGCTTTTAAAATCCAACACCCCTTTTAATTTTTTATTTGTTAATGGGAACCCTAAGACAACTAACTCCACACCCGCACTGGGGGATTCTGCATTTTAAAAGGGGGCAAGTACAAAATATATTTTCAGAAATAAATCATTTATTAAGTGACTAATATACGTAATGAAAAACATAAACTATATTTTTTACAGGTCAAAGAAAAAGATCAGATCCATTTACAAAAAACTGTTTGATAACATTACTCATTTTTTTGGGAAATGGCACATCAACAGCAACCGCCCTAGGGGTATCATACGGGTTTAAATTTTCCGGGGCCGCTCGTCACGACACGGGCTGTTCCTCTTCCTTTTGCCTTACATAAACTGCCATCCCCTCAGCAAGGTTGAAATAAGAATAAACCCCCGTTCAATTAGATTCTAACTATTTTTTCAATATAAAAGGGAAACAGATTAATAATTCTGCATCTTTCCAATGTTTAAATGGTTTCTGCATAAAATTTTAAAACAAAATTTTTGAGGAACGGGGCTGTATAAAATAAAAATCTTATACTCGCTTCTCATCTCACTTTTGCTCCAGTGCTGCAGTTGTCCACCATTTCGGTGGGTCTTCTTATTACTTCTGGCTTTGGCCAAATAGAATGTCACTGCTGCAGCCATTGTTCAGAGCTTTTATTGAACTTTTAACCCCAAAAGTGATTCAGGCAAAAACACGGGAAAATTGACCAAACCTTAAAAAATTGTATTAAATTTAACTGGACAACCCCTTAAACAATGCCCAAGCTCATGTATTTGCAGACTATATATCGACTTCGAAGTAGTGGCAAAAACTTTACATGGGGGCAGATGCCAAAAGAGATATCTTTAGAACTCTAAAAACTTTTACTGGCTACTTGTCAACATTGAAGCAATCACTGAGCTTCAAGCTCGGCGATGTTAGTTCCTACAGGATTCATCTAATGTTGGTGTTCAGGACAAAGAACCTATGTTTCTGTGGTTGCTTCCTTGCCTTCCCAGAGGTGTAATGTTTTATATTTTTGTTGCAATCACAAGTGAGGGCATAATACATAAAGGGAAAAATATTTGATCCTTTTTCTGATTTTGAATTTGCCCACTGACAAAGACAAAAAAGCTATCATTTTAACGGTAGGTTTAATTTAACATTGAAAAGCCCAAAATTTAAAAAAAAAAAGGGAAAAACACATAGATAAATTATATAAATTTATTTGCATTTTTTCGTGAGAAATAAAATATTTGATCTCCTACCCACCATTAAGAGTTCTGGCTCCTACAACCATTTTTGATGCCCTAATCAGCTCTTACCCGATTAAAGACAGCTGTCTTAAAAATCCCTTTTTAAAAACTCCCCTTTTCAGACCAATTAATAAGTCAGACTCTAACCTCTACAACATGGGCAAGACCAAAGAGCTTTCTAAGGATGTCAGGGACAAGATCATAGACCTGCACAAAGCTGAAATGGGCTACAAAACCATAAGTAAGATGCTGGCAGAGAAGGAGACAACTGTTCGTGCAATAGTAAGAGAGTGGAAGAAATACAAAATGATTGTCAATCGACATCTGTCTGGGTAATTTTTTCACCCTTCCATCCAAAAAACGGATTTAAAAGCAATAAAATACTCATATAAATGACAAACTGATACCAATAAAAATGTCCTCATCCCGCAAAAAAACAAGCCCCTACACAGCTTTGTACACAGAAAAATAAAAAAGTTATGGCTCTCAGACTATGGCGATGCAAAAACGTGTTTATCTTTTTGAATAAAAGTGTCTTTATTATGTAAAAGCAGTAAAACATAAAAAATACATATTGGGATCTTTGTATTCGTATTGACCTGCTAGTAAAGCTAGCATGTCATTTATACCGTACATTGACCACTGCAAAAATAAAAACACTACTAGGATTGCTGGATTTTATTCAAAACACATCATAAAATCCTTAATAAAAAGTGATCAAAGCGTGATATGCACCCCATAATAGTACCAATACAAACATCAACTCATACCACAAAAAACATAATGAGCTCCATATACAGAAAAATAAAAAAGTTATGGGTAGCAGACTATGAAGACAAATGCAATTTTTTATAAATGGATTTCTACTGTGTAAAAGTAATAAAACATAAAAAACTATATGAAATTAATTTAATTGCAATTGTATAGACCTGCATAGTAAAGTTATCCTGTCATTTACACTGCACGGCAAACGCTGTAAAATCGAGGCCCAAAAATAATGAACAGGTCATGTTTTCAGGATATCCCACAGAATACACTGACAATAATTAAATCACCTGTGCAATACTGAGGAGAGCCAGAAAACATGACCCGCTGGTGGGCCTTGACTGGGCTTGGGGACCCCTGCCTTAAGGAGTGTAGTTTCCAATATGAGGTCTTTAAAGGGTGTTAATTAAGTTGTAGCATCTTAGGGTGTCCACAAACCTGGAATGGTGCCGAAAGAAAATCATATTGAAATGAAAAATCAAAGTCCGGTAGGTGCAGCTCCTATTCTGAGGCTTGTGGTTGAGCCAAATCGCGCCCTAAGGCCACATATGTGATGTCTCTAAAAACGGCAGAATTGGGGGAATCGATGTTGAGTTGCATTTCCTTTGTCACATCTACCATGTTCCAGTGAATAATGGATAATAATTGAAAATCTGCAAAAAAAGTGAAATGTTTCACCTCTACTTTGCTTTAATTTCTGTGAAATACCTCACGTGTTGACAGACTTCCTAAACACTGTTTTAAATACTTTAATGGGTCTAGTTTCTTAGATGGAATCATTTATAGGGGTATCTAACATACAGGCTCCACCAAGCCACGTCAGAACAGGACTGGTCCCTAAAAAATCTATGTTGCAAATTTTCTTGAAAATGTGAAAAATTACTACTAAATTTCTAAGCCCCCTAATGTCGTAACAAAAAATAAACACATTTAAAAAATGATGCCAACCTACAGTAGACATATGGTAGATGCTAGTTATAAGCTATTTTGAGTGGAATAACTAACTGTCTTACACGCAGAAATTTATGAAGTTTGAAAAAAAAATTCACAATATTTTTCACAAATAAACAAGGATTGTTTGGACCAAAATTTCTTACTAACTTAAAGCACAATGTGTTGTGAGGAAACATTCTCTGAATCACTTAGATAGGTAAAGTATTAAAAAATTATTCTCACATAAAGTGTTACATGTCAGATTTCAAAAAAGGGGCTCTGACAGGAAGGTCAAAACTGGCTGTGGCGGTAAGGGGTTGAATAAGACAGTATTCACCTCTGATTTGGACGTGAGGTAGCCATATTTAAATGGGTTTAACCTGTGTCACTCATGCCAGAGTGGGATCTGATGATTCTGCATGTTCATTCATTTTTTCCACACCACAGTGAGGAAAATCCGCTTTTTAGTTTGGTGTGGGAACTTGCCATTCAAACTAATGGCTGTCAGATTATACATGGATTTTCACAAGGAATCCAACATGGAATCCATGTTAAATTCCCCATTAGAATCTGTTGTGTGAACTTACCCTTTTTGGACTCCGTATTTGAAGTATATTCTGAGCTGAAACCTCTACAAAAACAGCATCTAAAACAGAATGCAAACCACCTTTCGCTGTTTGCAATATAACAACAGCTTTGCAGTGCAAAAAAGCTGTTTCTTTCATGCCAAACTGTTTTGTTCAGTGCTGAAAAAAAACTCACATGTCAATTATTGACACTGTCAGTGTTTTTCTGTGTTGAAAAAGCCCATAGAAATCAATGGAGAGCAAAATATCGCATCCAAACCACATCAAAATAATTTTGATACGGTTTGGATGTGATTTTGATACAAATTCACACCTAAATTCACATCCAACCAACATTTAAACAGAAAGTAATTAGAATCCAAGAACCACATCCAAATCCATGCTGAAAGTAGCTTCAAAATGATGTCTCAAAATACAAATCCAGATCAAAAAAACCTTGCTTAATGGCATGATTTTTAGACGTGGAATCTGTGCTGTTTTCACGCTATAACTAAAAAAACAACTGTGATTGTATCCTTATACTGTCTGTGCCTTTAGCCTGAACGTGACCCAAATCCATTTGCATGAAAAGCTTCTACTTAACAAGTTTACTTCTGGGTGATACAATAGGCTCTCATAGTTTTACTTTGCTTAATTATACCACAACTGACACGGCAATACAGGAATGTATTGCTATGTACTATAAAAAAATCAAGTGATCTCTAGTTTAGTCTCATAGTTGGACAAATCAAAAAAGTAAAAAAAAACAACAACATAAAAGTAAAAAACCCCACAAACACAAAAACCATGTTTACCCAAATAAAAAATAAAGAAGGTACACATAATTGTTATCATCAAGTCCTTAACAATCCAATCTATGAAATGTTCACGTTATTTAATCTGTACAGAGAATGCCACAAAAAGAATAATTAAAAATTACACAAGAGTTGCGTTTTTTGCTTCCTGTGCCTCACAAAAAATCAAATTAAAAATGTACCGAAACGCTAACAATGAAAACAGCAACTTATCCCACCAAAAATAGGCGCTTACACAGCTTCAGAACAGAAAAATAAAAAAGTTACGGCTCTTAAAATATCAGGACATCAAAAATCAATTTGGTTTTTTAAATGTGTTTTTGTATTTTAAAAGTAGTAAATTATGTAAAAATATAAAATTGTGGTATCTCTATAACCATACTGGCCCTTAGAATAAAATTAACATGTCCTTAATACACCTCAGTATATGTCATAAAAAATAACAAAAACAATGCTAGAATTCTTCATCCTTTTGTCCCATAAAGCAGAGTAAAAATTATCAAAAATTCATATGTACCCATGATTGGTACCGATAAAAACTACAGTTCATTATGCAAAATAAGATCTCTCAAACATCTTAATTGATGGAAAAATCCAAAAGAAAATATGATAAAAAAAGATTTGATCATGCAAGATTAGTAAACATAAAAAACGTTATATATTTGATATCATCGTAATCATATTGTACAACAAAATAATGCTCATAAATCATTTAACTCAAAAGATCAACACTGAAATAAGAAAAAAACCTGCAATTTTCACTCTGTATCCTCCATTGCACTGTAATTTCCAAAAACACCTAAACTCACTTCAAGATTAGTTTTCTACAAGTAGGCTACGTTAAATCAAGCCTTTTTTCAAATACATTACGCTTCTGATTTTTCCCTTAATAGAAGATAAGATAGATTATATTTACTCTGAGTGCACACAGATTTCTCTGGTTACTGTCCTGCTCTCCCCTTCTCTCTGCTCTTTGTCGTATCTGAGAGCAGGGAGTGACATCACCACAGGACAGCACACAGAACGCCAGCAGCTTGAGAATAGAGTATGTTATCTTAAACAAACAAAGGAGATTAATTACTTTCATTTACTTTGTGTTCTGAAGCCCTCTGCACTATAGATAACATCTTCTGCAGTCATGTCAGTGCAGAATTAGTAGAGCTGATAATACAGAGCTTATATGCTAATCAATGGTATAGAACCATCCACAGCCTGACCAGAAAGAGACAGGAACCATGACTCTAAAGATGCTTGTGGCTCTGTGAGCATGGTGAGATAACCCCTTTAATGAATTCAATTGTACTGCACTGCTTTGCAAATGTGACATGGCACCTGTAAACGATTTAAACTAGATCTGTAAATTTTGCAGCAGCGGTGTCTAATGGGTTAAACAGCATGGGATGGTGCCGGCACCATCCTGTGCGGTGGCCAGCGGGTGTTAGCAGCAATTAGCAGCTGTCACCCGCCAGCTGTGTAGTGGGATTGCGCCAAGATTTAAGTTAATGTCCAGTATCATTAAGGGATTAAATATGTTGTTTTTTTCCACAAATACCATAGACCTAAAACACTAGGCAAGCCCAAGAAAGTAAATTAACCCCCCGGGCGGCAGCGTTCAGCTCTATGTGTAGGTGCCGCTAGTACTGGCATTAACAAGGCAAGCTACAGGAGCTCACCAGCACCAACTGATCCTCCTGCATGTTATGGAGAACACAATTTCCTTCTTCATGGACTTTGTAGACTACAGTAGTTTCCTAGCATTTACTACTCGATTCTGGGAATTTGCAGCCCCCTCTGCCAGAGATGAGTCCAGTTTATCCATAAGCGTATGTTAGCCCTCAGGTATTAGCCCCGCCTGACCATTGCTGATTCTACCTATTATTCTGGTTAGGTAGAAACTTGTCAATAAGATAGGCAGGGCTAACATCTGTTCATGAAGCTGCTCTCATCTATGGCAGAGCAGGCTGCAAACTAAAATATTTGAGCTCAGAAACTTCAGTATTTTACGGAATAAGAGACACACCCCTGGAAACAGCATGTCTTAATGCAGCATAAGCAATATAACAGGCAGGGCTGTTGAGTCGGATTTCGAGTTGTTGTCCATTTTGGTGGAGCTGGAGTTGTTATAAAATCGACCGACTCCGACTCCAAAATATATAATTGGTACAGTTAGCTCAATGCAGTTCCAAGAGCTGGAGGAATAGCAAACAGATTGACCATATTTTAGCAAAATGTTTCACTTGCTCTCAAAGAAGTAGAAGCATTCAACTTTTCATCTGACCTGACTGTGCATGAGGCAATTCCTTTATACCCTGAAATTGTTAGAGATGTTGCCCACATGGTTACTGCTTCACCACTAACCCAAGTTTGTGTAGAGAGACCATTCTCTAGCCTGGAAATAAGGAGATCAGATTTGAGGTCATCTATGAAGGATCTGATGAAGGCGATACTATTTCTCAGAACAAATTCATAGACTCCACAAATGTTATTAAGTACGTTGCTGTTGAAAATGGTTTTTCTCACTTACTGCAGCATATAAATAAATATATTTTAAATTCTACCTAAGTAGCTTGATCATTGTATCATAAGGTGAGAAAAATCCTGATGTTACGATTTTACTACAGAAAAGTTATCACTTAAATATGTGCTATGTATGAGGGAGTGGGAGTTGGTGTTAGGGAAATTGAGGAGTTGGAGCTTTGGCTTTCCGACTCCACAGCACTGATAACAGGTTCCCTTTAAACCGGACCATCTCCCTATGTTGGAAAACACAAATAATCACAGTGGAAAAATTATAAGACTTTTTTCAAATACATATAATTAGGAAATCAAATTATTTCTCTCATTACTGCAGTGACAAAGATTTTAGTTTTAGTTTATAAGAGGTCATAATCTGGTGAGATTTCTTCTTCTCTAAGAGGTGTCAACTGTGTGGGGGAGCTTATTCTATACAGCATCGATACTACAATCTTAAATACATTGTAACAATAATGTGGTTCTGATTGTTACTAAGACTGATGCCTTTTTTATACAGGTGACTGTAGCATTGCGATCTGTGGAGGAGTCAATTGTATCATTGAACCTCGCATTTATGTTGCACTTAGTCAAGCAAAGATGATTTCTCCAGAAGGGACTAGTAAACCCTTTTCCAGGAAAGCAGATGGATATGGAAGAGGAGAAGGATGTGGTATTGTTCTTTTAAAACCTTTAAAAAAGGTACAAATTCTTACATCTCAATATTCATAATAGTAGAAGAGTGAAGAAATCAGGCGATACCTTTTAGAGGCTGAGTATACCTGATGGTCAGCTTTCAAGAGTACTAGCTCTCTCCTTCAGACATGGTGTTATATAAGAAACTGAAAATTTACATACTTTTTATACACATAAGACATGGATCTTCAAAGGAACTTAAAACTTTTAAAAATAAAATGCAATATAAGTAGAGAAGTTATTTACAACAGGTCAAGAAATAAACAATCTTGACACTTTTGGGGCATGACGAAGGGATCAGTAATTCTTGCTGTTATCTGTTTGCTATCAGGTGGTGATTTGTGACCTTCATAGTTCATACATAGTGTGACATGAAGCTAACATGAATATAAAGTCCAAATTGCAAATTGCTTTCTCCCCCTCTGCGTCTTAAAATGTTCAATTAAAACCACAACCAGCAAATCTTCAATAGAATAGTCATCTCTGGAGAAGCCACTGGGCCACTGGGAGATCTGTTCTACTGTTATTAATGGTGAATCTGTGCGAGTTCATGCGCTGACTGAGTCTCTACCATGTTTCCCTCACATACAGGCCTTTGTTGGGACACCACACACACATTATGAGACACACCACATTGGAAGACCTGCAAGAAAATGTCCCCCTAATTCTGTGCACCTGCTATGACTGTGGGATAGGTACACTGTCAGTGGTGTTGATGTGCCAACAGGTCTTGCTCGCCGGCCCCATAGGCATTCATTATTCACGGCGCGTATACGCCGTGAATAATTGACATGTCACTTCTCTCCCCGCTCGGCGTATTGTGCATAATGCATATGGAGCACAGTTCTCTATGAGAACTGTGGATTGCCGTAATGACTGGGACGTATCTTGCCCCGTATTTAGCACAGTACGGTTCGAAATACGGGGCGAGATACGTCCCAGTTTAAGCCGTGTGAACATAACCTAAGACGCAGAGTGAGAGGAAGGAATGTGAATATAAGCTAATGCAAAAATTTAAAACTCTGCAATTTTGCCAGTTTCATGTCACACTATGTATGAACTGTGAGGGTCGCAAATCACCACCTGATAGCAAACAGATAACAGCAAGAATTACTGATCCCTTCGTCACGCCCCAAAAGTGTCCAGATTGTTTATTTCTTGACCTGTTGTAAATAACTTTTCTACTTATATTGTATTTTGTTATTTTTAAAGATTTTAAGATCCTTTGAAGGTCCATGTCTTCTGTGTATAAAAAGTCTGCAAATTTTCAGTATCTTGTATAAGAACATGTCTGAAGAAGAGAGCTAGTATTCTTGAAAGCTCACCATCAAATATACTTCACTCTTTTACTACTTTCTATGGCTAACACGGTACATTATACTACTAGCAATATTCATAATAGTGAATGTATGTGCCACTTCATATAGCGATAACTACATAAAAGTTATTCCATATCAGCATAAATGTAATGACTAGCTCCTTATTTTATTAAGCTAAAACATTTTGCTATCCAGTAAAGAATCCAGTATGAAATGAAACAGAAATTATGCCAGTAGTTGCTAATATGTAACATGTAGTGAACGTAAAGAAGTTTCTTGCCATATTATTCTTCCCTTTTATGTCAGATACCATAAATATGATACAGTTAAAACACAATGAAAGCTTTAAATATTAATTTTAAGACATTCTGCACAGCACCATTGAATTTGAAATTTCTTAGGAAAATTCAATGTAGCAAAAAAGAGCTATCATGACTACTATCCCTCTAGAGTGGAAACTGCATGTCATCATAAATTTTGAAAACACAAAAAAAAAAGAAGGG